>VZTB01011155.1:337417-369613 GCA_013397245.1 Thryothorus ludovicianus
AAAAAGAAGAAAGAAAAAAGAGAAAAAGGGCTTATATGTTTGAGCAGGGGCCATGCAATTATGATGAGCTTTTCAGCTTCTGTGCAGTTTGGAGCTCCTAGAAATCCCTCCTTCTTCTGTACAGTGTAAAACTTGGGTGAATAAGGTAGGTTCCAATAATTAAACTTGCTCTATTGACCTAACCAAAATTAACTGGCCATGCAACAATGTAGCTGTCCATGTAAAAACAGGAAGTCAGATTTCCCCAAGTAACCCTTATTCACCATGAGAAAAACAGCTGGTGCTCTCCCTTTACATGCAAGTGTATGGGGCATGGATAAAAGATGTATACTTCTGATATCCTCTCTTTTAAAAGGCTGTGTTTTTTTTTCCAGTGGAAGTTTTCCAGCACTCTGTTCCTGAGAGGTAGGGCCCCAAGATAGTCTGGTCAAAATATTTAGAATCATATCTTTGTAAGGAGAAGTCTGTGAAATCGAACAAAGAAGCCACATTAGTATAACATGAATAATCCTCCCTGACCTCCAAAGAGAAAAATAATAAAGGATTTATTACATTTTTTTTCCTCCCTAAGAAAGAGTAATAAGAAAAATCCTCCTTACAACAACAATAACCACTGTTTCAGAATCAGAGCCTTTGTGTCACTGTTTTTCAGTAGTTACGCTACATTTCTCCCAGCACACTGCTGGGATTTTTTTATTTTTTATTTTGCTACGCATGCTCGCACATCTGCTCCACATGTGTGATCAGCAACTGGATTTTCTGAGCTGAACGTCCTGTTAAATGGACAGAGTGGGCAGATCATTCCTTAGAGAGCAGAGAATCTGCCTCTGGTGGATTGCTGCCAAATGCAATGGTGTAATAAAGAAAAGAAAGCTGCTCGTTCGGGTTGCTCTGAAATGAACTGTGTCCTCTCCTAAAATTCCATCTGGTTGAGATCCCTGGAGGCGCAGTCCAACACACCTAGGTCTGGCAGTCTGTACGTTTGATGGCTGTAAATGTCTCTGCGTAGGCTGACTGGAGGAAGGCAGGATCATTAAGAATTAGAAGAGGTGAAGCCATTGTACTCCCATTCCCTTTCACCCACCCAGACAAAATTACAGACGAGGGTTGTGGAGGTGAATGTACTTTCCATTGCTGACACTGACAGATAATCTTTAAAATGGGTGTTGTAGGTTTGCCTTTCTCTGTGTTGTCTAAAAGCTTTGTTTTCAGCTCGTGGAAGCCAGCGGCAGTCTGGACTGATCGTCCCTCTTCAAGTTTGGCCCTTTACTGCATTAATCAAGGGCTTCATAGTAAACTGTATGAAGGAGATTGAAGGGAGAATTTTGGTTTGTGTGCAAGGAAATCCAGCTTCCAAAAATCAAATCACACAAGGGGCTGATAAGAGACGTACAAAGTAAGAGAAGAAATTAACAGATGCTTCCCAGTTTGGGCCATTATCACTGATGAAACCCAATTCATATTGATGCTTTAAGTTTTAGCTTTCATATTTTCCAGATACTACCATTAGTATGTAACTCTGAACTTATATAAAGTGTTAGCAAGTTCTCTTCAAGTTTAATTAGACAAAACAATCCTTTTCCAGCTTGTGAATCAAGGACACCTTTGCAGCTTCAGACCCAAAAATGTAAACAGTGAATTGAGAGGAGCAAACTGGGAGGACTTCATAACCTTAAGCTGTAACTGGACAATTAACCCCAACATGTAAATGGACCAAAACTTACAAAAATGTGAAAACTCATGACCTGGTGTCCATCTTGTGTAGAGAGCCACGGCTGGACTCTTGGACTGCCCAAGGTGTATCCTTTGAAGGCCTTTTAATAAATACCCACTTTATTCCTTTAACCTTATTCCTTAAGCCTCTGTTCTAGGCAGCCTCTCAAGGCTGTATGGTTCACAGGTCACATTAGAGTCTGCTGCAGATTAATTTGGCTGGCAAAATTAAGTTCACAACTGCAAAGTGCTGGAGTATCCCTGCATACAAGTTGGTTTTCTAAAGTAATACCAGTGCTAATCCTTTTACTGGTAAAAGGATTCTTCTGTGAGTTTAGTAGTTAGTTCTGCACCAGGCAACAGTATCAGATTGGTTTAATCCATCTCTGTAATAGATGTCCTGTAGAACATGACAGTTCTATAATCAGCAAACAAAATATTTCATTTTCATTTTCTTCTCAGTATACATGTATCCTTGTGAAATAAACAGGGTCTGGGAACAGTTCTGGGCATTGAATTATGATCATCAGAGTTAGGCGTCCCTAGCAGCCTCAAGGCTGCTGCCAACTACCCCTCAAGCCACTCCCAGGCACAAATCAGAAGCAGGGGATTTCCAGAGCCATTCCCAAAAGACAATTTGTAAGCAGACACACAGTTTTGAAGGATAAGAGTGTTTACTAGAGCAGAGCTGGCTGCCCTGTGCTCATTGGCCTTGGCTCCCCGGAGCACTCTGGGAATGTTTAACTGCCCATCCATAGTCCTGGACAACTCTCACCAGTGAGACATTATTATAAGGAGAGGCAGAATCTACTACTTTTTGAGACAGGGTTGTAGGTTTGGGGTTGTTTTTGTGTCAGAGACAGTTTTCTTTATTAAACAGCACAAATCATAAAGCTCTGAAATTATTTTTGATGCTCCCATCTGCAGTTACGACTGGACAGGGTTTTGTTTTAGTGATTGTCCTGGAAGCTATTGGGCAACTGAATCCCTGCAGTAGTGTCACTGATGGGATGGATCTCACAGCCTCTAGCTAATGTAATCACATTGTCCCACTGAATACAACCTAAAAATCTTCTGGTTTGTTTTACCTTCACCAGAGGTGTTTTAAAATAACTAGCTGCCAGTTAAATTGTGAATTCCCATGGTCCTTGTTTATCCATCTGCTTGTAATTGTGCTGGTTTTGGTTCAAGATGATTTTTAACTAATTTGAAATCATTAATTGGATTATTGCTTACCACCCAGAAAGAAATGGCCAAAATCCAGGATTCTGCCTTTGCAAGACTTTTCAAGAACTTGGATCCAGCTCAAATACAAATGAATTATTATTTTTCAAATTTGTCTCGTGTCAGGTATTATAAAAATTTTCACTAGAAAGAATTACAGAGTGGGTGTACCTTAAAGGAGAAAAGCATCACTTTCACTAATACCTGTGCTGGCTCATCAGATCTCAGACTAGGTACTCCAGAGAAAATCTCATGTTTAACTTTCTGCGCTTCCTGTCAAGAATTTGCAACCTGGCAAGAATTCCTGACCCAACTAGATTCCAGTCCAATGGAAGGCTTTGTCTGAGCCAAACACTTTCAGGATCTTTGTCCCCAGGCACTGGGGACAAAACGCAGAACCAAGGTCCAGGACCTGAAGGGCTTCCAGCCATCTGGGAGAAAGCTCTGATGCACAAACCTGTGAAGCCAGTGACTTTTCCACCTTGACTTTCTGCTGCTCATATTTTGAGAAATGCAAGGCCTTTGGTGTTCAGTGTTCTAGAACTGATGAACCAGATTTCTTCAATTAGTAGAAACTGAAGAAATTTCTGTGACAGATAATTCCATTGGACTATTTCTGATATAAATTAGTGACTAGACATAAGGTAGAAAAGAAAGCAGTGAGAGGAGCTTTTATTAACTAATCACCAGGATTAATTAGTGATATGTGAAAAAGTTGAACTCCTAAAACCAGATGAAGGTTGTCCAGTCTGGCAGTGGGAGATATCAAGGGAAGGGGCTTAAATGTTTTCATCCAGACCTCAGATTAGATTTAAAATATGGCAGGATGCATCTAAGGAAAACATATTTGCAATATAACACAATTTAAGTAACATAAAGAGCTTTCCAATTGTTTTAAATGCAGATCCTATCTTGATCAATTATTATGTACAAAAAGAGGATTTAGCAGATAGCTAGTTGAAATGGGACAAGACCAGATAGCTAGCTGAAATGGGACAAGACCATTAAGACAAATGCTGAAAAAAGGTATTTCTTCATTATCTAAATCACAGTGACAGCATAATAAATACCAAGGAGGTTAATGAACTAGATTACAGGGCCCACCATTTGAAATTAACCCATTCTAAAGTTTCTGTAAGTCTGTAAGTAAACTTAGAGGTTTTCAGTATTTTCTTGGTTTTTTTCTGCCTTTCTGTGTCCCCATTTGTGCTCTCATTTTCCCCTCTTTTAAGCTAGAATCTCACAGGAGAGCATTTTCCTTGTGGTGGCCACAGCATCTCATGGCAGCAGTGTGGCTCCTGCCACCCCTGGCTAACAGGGGTCCTGCTAACCAAACCTGGGAGAAGACAGGGGCAAAGAACCATCTGGAAGTGTACATGAGAAACACAGAGTTAGTTTAAACAGAAAGGATTCCTTCTTTGAAACTTTATCAGCTGAGCAAGGCACTTTGTCCTAAGTGACTTTTCCTCATTGCAAGACAGTAGAACTGAAAACCCAAGTTTGTCTGCACAAGAACATTGGATTTGAGGCTAATTGTTTCACCCACCTTGTGAATTGCTCTGTTACTCTTTAAAGACCTGGAAAGTGTTCCCACTGGCTTAGGTGGGGTTTTAGATTCTGTGCCCCATATAGGTACAGTAGAAATCCCCTAATCAAGCAAATAAATCTTCATGAAGTCAAACTGTCTTATACTTTTGCAGTTCTGCTAAAACATAATTAATATTAATTGAAATATTTCTCATGTTATAGGGTTACATAAATGAATGGAAGTGAATCTAGAGGAAGACATAGTGTTGTGTATGATAAATAGGCTATTTTAGCACATATGGGGTACAGAGACAGAGCTGTTCAGAGCCATGCAACTGTCTGCTACTGGATCTGGAATATGGCTTTCTAATCTCACAAAACTTTAAGAAAAGGCTCCATAATACACTACTGTGCCATACCACACCACACACCTCTTCATTTTGCAAACACTATGACAGCATCAGGAACTAGTGAGAAGAAAAAGAATACTACTACTGGGGAAAAATGTTTGCCAACTTTGTCTCCTCGGTGTTCAGCACTGTTTTTAAATGCCTCAGCAAGTTGTTTTTAGGTGAATGATAACAATCTGCCAAGTCTTGAGAGTAAACATTTTTTGTTGGTCCACCCACAATGCATTCAAATAAGAAACTGGAGCTTATTCAGTGTAACTCAGGTTTAACCATCTCATTTTCAACATAGTTCACTCGTGGCCTTTCAGATCCATCTGCTCATGTTTGTTCTCAGCCTCCTGAAGCTTCCTGCCTGCTCTTTCATGTTTGACATCTGGCTTAATCAGACTTAGGTTATCATTATATTTGTGAACACGTCTGATGAAGGTGCCTCTTTTATTACTTACCTGCAGTCTGGTTTTAAACATTAACATCTTAAATATTGACAGGTTCTGTTCTTGTTCCCCAAACTGCATATTGTTTACATGTGTTTCTCCTAGGCCTATGAACATTAAAATGCAAACAAATATAAATATGCATGTATTTGGATCCAGACACTTTGTATATGTAAATTATAGATTTTATTTATAAATAGGTTAAAGTGGATACAATACATATAAAATACTCTTGAGCATATATTTTGTCATGAAGATTTGGCTCTAAAACTGAATATTTCTGAATTATAACAGCACCTGTTGATCTTTCTGTAAATTTACTTAACATCAGAACAGACTTCTGTTGGCAATAGAGGAGCACAGAGTTCCAGAGCACCAGGTACCTGAGGGCCCTTTCCATGTGCATTTGGGAAGTTAGTGGCTGTACCAAGAGGGAGAAGATAAAAAATGAGAAGAAAAACTTTGATATTATAGAGCAGGAGAGGAAAAGAATAAAGGGCACAGGTAGTATTGTTCTAGGAGATAGAAGAGGGATATACAGAGATTTCAGGTCTCCTGTGGAAATTGGGGTCAATGAGATTTTTCAGTTCAAAGAAGACAAGGGAAAAGTAATCCAAAGTAGGAAAAGCATGTGTGAAGCTCATGATAATATGGGGCTGGAAATGTTGGCTTTGAGGCTGGCAATAGCTGCCTATGAAGGGAAGGGAAGCTTTGCAGCTGGTGTAGCAGAAGGGAGTTGGGCCAGCAGGACGTGCAGCCAAGGCTGAGACACAGTCTGGAGAGGAATCTGACCAGGAGCTGCCAGAAGGCCTTGACCATTCTGGGAAGGGTGTGCAGTGGTAAGTGCTGGCAGTGGGCTCCCAGTTCCGTCCCTCCATGGAGCTACTTTGGTTTCTCCTGCTGAACTGCACATAGATCACTAAAGGATAGAAATCTCTACAGTGTGGCAAGACGACCAAAACCACACATGAGCTTTTATCTGAAGAATTTAGCTGTCCTTACAGTAACTTGCTTGGAGATTACCACAGGTTGTATGCGTGACTTAAATCCTGTTCCACTTCAGAAGATAAGAGTGCAATGTTATTTCTGGAGACTAGTGAGCTATAATAGTTTCTTGGTTTCCATTCCTCAGGAGAAATCTGATAAAGTACCTTGGGCAATTTGTCAAAACTTCTGCTCTTACTATCTTTTAGGACCTGAGCAACTGGCCAACATTCGAGGAGTTTGGACTGTTCCAAGGAGGAGAAACTGGTTCAGAAACCAATATCTCTCTTAAACAATTTTGTATATGTATAAGGAATGGATTGAACCTCTTTTCAATCTCTTTTCTCTCTCTTTTCAACCTCTTTTTTTCTCTGGAGAAAACCCAGAGTTAATCATTGTACCAATGTCCTTCTAAGTTACCTCCCCGCAAGGACTTTTCTGAGACTTTCCAGGACTGTGCAACAAGCTGCTTGTTGGCATCTGCTCCTTTTCCTTCTATACCATGAAAAGGAATATATTGCAGAAGAACCACAAGACACAGAAACCAGACTAAGAGAAGAATCAAATTAACACAGTCATGCCAGGCCTGTGTTGCAGGTGAAATAGTAAGATTTGCAGAAGGCAGTGCTTCTAAGTGCCCAGAACAATGCACAGGAAGCTGATTTTTGGGGGGGATGTTTACAATCTCCAGAAGCAGCACCTTGTAAAGTATGGCTGGATCACAAGGTTACTGTGGGGGATACCTAAGCACGTCTTTCTCCTGCTTCCATTTATTTTTCTCATTTATGCAACCATTACAATAAATTATATCCTTTTTAGCCATTCACACAGAGAGCTGAGATTCCTCAGTTGCTTTCAATATGTCCTTGTATTAGCATGGAGACCAATGGTACTCCATGAACAATTTGTTTACTTGACTCCAGGTGGTCAAAACTTCCAGTTTCAGGGGAGCTTCACTGGACTGTCCGTGATTGAAAGTACAAGGAAGAGTTGCAATTTCAACAGCTGTTTTCTCTTTCTATGAGTAGCATACAGAAGGAGATAGTTAAACCATATGCTGCTTTACAGTTCTATCTGGAGTAAGCTCCACATCTTCAGTGTGGCCTCTACAGATTTTAGTTGGAGCACCTGAGAACCAAAATTGGTCATTTTAGTTTCTTACGCAGCACCTAGCTAAATCCTTTAAAACAGCTGGATCCTCACAGTCTCCCACAGAAATAGCCAATGAGCTATTCTGGAGAGGGGTCACATTGTAAGGAAAGGTGGGGGCAGAGGCAGCAGCAGCTCTTGATGGTGTGCTGCTGTCAAGAAGTGTAGTTGCAGTTTCGCACTGTCAAGGCTATAGGTAAATCAAGACTCAGAAATTGTGTCTCTCAGCAAAATGGGAACAGTTCTCCCTGGCTATTACACATTGCTTGCTGTCACCTCTAAAGAATGTTTATAAAGTACTTGAAGATCTTCCCATGCAAAATGTTACACTCAAATTTAATTTTTACTGTGTACTTGTTTAGGCTAGTGCTAACAGTACATAGTGGAAAACTTAGGTCTCTGTCTCAAACAGATCAGAATAACTGGAAAGGGCTGACTGGGTAAAATAAATGAAATCTGAAAAAAGTCTGTTTGAAAAGTGTGATGTGCTCACAGATAGAGAAAGGGAACCTGTCATTTATTAGCACTTGTATTTAATCTAATGAGAAAGATCAAGAATACAGCAAGCTGATACAGTCAGAATATTGTCTAAGTATATTGCACTGATAACAGCCAACACTTAAGTTGGATAAAGTATATAAAAAGATCCAGTATCTATAGGATATTTAAACATAAGTGGTCTTTAGACAACTTTGACATCGAGCAAAGGAATCCAATCAACTTGCAGCTATGAATCTTCTCTGAGCTGGGGTGAGGCACTTAGTAACTACACCTCTAGCACTAGTGCTTAAAATAAGTGGATGCAACAAACAGTGCAGAAGAATAAAGAGATTGATGACAACTGAGAATAGCACTGACTGGCCCTGGCTTAAACACTGGACCTATAAATTGACACGTGTGCAGGTGCAGCTCTGAACGTGCCTTAGTGCATGTGTGCGTACTCTCAGAGTCTGCCAGACAGAGATCACAGGGAGCTATTGCAGCTCCCTCAAGCCCTGCTTGGCTCTGGCAGTTGTTGAGGAGCTGGTAATTGTTTCCCCAAACTACATACCAGGTGCAGCTCCCTTGGCTCTAGATTGTCATTCACAAAACTGCTCTGGACCCACTTGGGAAGAGCCCACACCTCCTGCACACACTATCCTAAAGAAAGGGGGAAAGTGAGAATCAGAGAATAAGTACTTTGGTATGGAAGAGATATTTCTCTTCAGCCTTTGCTGATTCTATCCTTAGCCATTGATATGTGATTACATGATACTATTTTTAAGATAATGAATTATCGCAAATTTAGTTTTTAAAAAATCTATGTGGGATTTGTTGCACAGTATACTTTCTTTTTGTAAGCTTTAAGTTTTAATACAGTTTAGGTTTGATGGGACTGACTACATCAGAGGGCAGAGATTTTAGGCTGTCTTTCCTTAGCTGGAAGTCTGCTGAACCTTGGTGCTTGCCAGGAGGTCGCCCTTTCCCCCGCACACGCACATCCACCTCATCATCTCACCAAGTGCTTTGCATGAGCTGTCCCCACGGACCCCCGGTACCGATCAGGGCACACCGATCTCAGCTCGCAGGGCTGCGCTGCTGATGCTCCAGGGGCGCAGCGCTGTGCGCTACCCACGGCCGGCGGGCTCAGGAGCTCCCGCCCGCTCCCTGCGCATTCCTGGTGTTCGACTCCCCCTGCAGGGCGAGCCCTCCGCTCCCCTGCCCGGGTGTTGGCTCCCGGAGCCCCGCGGTCACCCACCAAAGGTCCCGCTCCAAAGGTGTCCAGGTGTTAGCGCCGTACGGTTATCGCAGCAGCCACCTTGACCTCATCGTCGCTCACTTTCTCTCCTCTTGCGCAGTATTTTAGGGTTTCAGCCCATTTCTCTATGGCTCTCAGGTGCCTCCAGAGATGCTGTTTTCTCCGTCCTTCCCTTTCTGGTACATCCCCCTCCTCCTGCACGGCTGCCTCCAGCACACCTCTCCATCATCACTCTCACTCTCACCACCGCTCTGATGGGCACAAATGATTTTTTTGTCCCTCCATCATGTCTGACCTTTGAATATCTTCAACCTATATCAAAGCCTGCAAATGGTATTTTATTTTTTTTTCTTGATATGAGTAGCGAGAGAAAAGGGAAATCTTAAAACATCTATGGAAGTATTTTCAGTCAAAGTAAAACAGTTTGGCATCCAAGCACAGCTAATTTCAAATGCTTTGCTTTGTTTGGGTCTTTTTGTATTAAACTGCATTTCCCTCTAATAGTATATTGCCCCATGGGAGGAATATTCTGCTGTTTAATGCCACAGCTTGCCTATGGAGTAGTATTCCTGGCTGAACATCTTTCACAAAGACTCCAGAGTTGTCCAACTTCCTCCCTGCACCTGCAGCTTGCTTCAGTGCCTCAGAAGAAGACGATGATTGTCCCTTGGCAGGGGACAGCTGCAAGGTGGGGATGAGAGCCTGATCTGCTCTCCTCTGAAGCCAGCATAGAAATACAGGAATGCTAGGCCATGCTTTGGTGAATTGATTGAAGTTTACGTGTTTTAAATGAGCTAAAACCCCTGACTTATTCCGATTTGGTTCCAGAGATCACTTCAACTTAGTAGACAACATGTTTTCTTCCCAAAAATTCATTCAGGGGGAATATTCCCAAGCATTTTCTCCTCCTCATCGTCCCAGATGTCAGCCTCAGCCATGGGCAGAGAGCAGTCAGCAGTGCAGAGGGATGGGGGATGTTCCCCTTGGGGGAGCAGGGTCCTGAGCTCAGCCACCATCCCCACCAGGCCTGCCAGGCTGGGAAGGGCTCAGCCAGCACCCAGACTGGGCTGGGGTGCAATGTACCTGCAGCAAAGTCTGTGCAGGGATCAACAAGAAGGCTCTGCCTGGAAATGGATGCCCAAGAGCTGCTTGTCCCCAGCCCCCTCCTCAGGTCCCCCAGCCAGCCCCACCTCTGTTTGCAGCAGCACAGACTGGGCTGGCAGGGTTACACACATGGGCCAGCCCTGCTCCCCCAGCACTGCACACACAAGTTGGAAGTCCAGTCCTCTTAAATGCTTTCAAAAAACCCCAGTTCTTCACAGCATAGTGTCAATGGGTCTGTCCAAGAAGGATTTCAGCTCAGTTCACATTGCTGATAAACAATATAAACAGGGATGAGCATTCGTAAATCTACTGCACAACATCAAATGAGTCAAATGGGAAACATGGCCGAGGAAATTTAATACACTGATAAATTCTGTGGCCCAAGTCCTTGCCTATATTTCAGGTACATGAGTAATACCACCTATTACCCCTAGAGCCACTGAAAAATGAATGCAGGCAAAACAAGATTTCCATGGTTCAACTAGTTAATCAAGGGTTTCCTAAAAAACACAGAGTTGTTTTCGGCATTTGAGTATCATCTCAGCAGTAATAAATTTTACAAGACAGCTCCTTCAAGCATTTATGGTTTTCAATTTACAAAATATTTCATAAATATGAATACATTCACTGTTAAGAAATGCTGCTGTGAAGTAGCCATTACTCATATTGCATAGAGGGAGAGGCTGAAGCATAGTGAAGTTTGCTGACCTGCCAGGTCTCGTTTTCCCTGAGCAGGATTAGTGCCCAGGAAACCAGATTCCTTGGTCTTTATTGAAACATGGGACCATGTGCACCGTTCTCCCTTTTCACTTTTATGGGGAGAAAAGAGGGCAGCAAAGACACAGTGGGGGCTTAAGGGGTCTCTGTGATCTGGCATTGGCTTCACCATTCTGGGGCTTCCTGTTTCCTCAAGCAGTGCCTGGGTTCTTGGCCTTCCCCAGCCTCCTTACAGCATCTGTGTCCAGCCTCACTCCTTGGGTGGTTAATTTGGGCTGTGGACTTCCCTGGACAATAGTCACTGTTTTAAAAGTGGCTGGCACATTAATGTCTCAGTGAAGATCAGGAACCCAAAGCAGTGCATTCATTGTATAGCAATATGTTAGTTTCTTCAGAGATACTTTTGTCAGACAAATGTCTGAGTTCAAATTTTGTTTCTATTAATGAACACAGCAGGGACAGTGAGAGCCATAGCCCAGAGAGCTTGCAGGAGTTATTCTTGTTTCAATTACATATATAAAATATACCTGTTTGGACCTGTTCTAGTATATACTGGAAGCCCATGCCAGAATCAGCAGACACTCTTGAAAATGTCATTGATACAAAAAATAAGATATCTTTGATGTTTAAAATAGCAGATCACCTTCTTAACATTTCTGACTTTTGCATCTTTTCATTCCTTTAATCATGATTACTATTATTACTGCTATTGTTGTTATTATTATTAATTCTTTCACTTAATTATATCATACTTATTCTTTCCTCCCCAGGAGTCCTGTTCTAGATACTTCAGGACTGACCTTTGGCACTGTAGAAACTGATAATTTCTTCTTTCATCCAATGAAATTTTTATGCACTCTTGCACATTTCTTTTCAAATCTAAGTAGTAGGGCTACGGAGCCCTATTTCACAGTTTAGTATGTCCAAAAGTAAGATGTACCTTTGAAATTAGTTGAACGTAATTGAGGCAAAATCAATTGAAATTAAGACACTTTTTCTCACTTGCTTTTATAACTGTGTTGAGTAGGATGAATCACTTCAGCTGATTCTATGAAAAAATATGATCAGCACTTTCTGAAAGTGATGCTAAAAGAAGTAACACGTAATGATGAGACTCACAGTTGCTGTAAAGTAGTTTATACAGTCATCTGCACATAACTTCTACCTGACAGTAAATATGCATGAAACTCCAGACCTGAGTGGAGATGGATGCCTGCAAGTAGAGAAACCAGCAAAGATCTCACACAGTTAACTTTGGTGCTCTCAGCTCTTGCTGTGTGAGAGGCACCACTGTGAAAGCACAGGATCCTCTGCATGACTGTAATGCTTGTAAAATGTGAGTGTATAATAAAAGTCACCACCTAGCCTACAGGCAATCCAAAAAAATTTCCAATAGCATTTAATAGGTACTGAATTCTGTAGCTGGGAAAAACACACTTTGACTGCACAGACTCAAAACAGAGTTTTAACTGCAGAGGGCATGAAAGAGCTACTGAAGAGCACAGTGTTTTACTTACAAGGCATTATTAAATGCAACATAATTTTCTACAGGTTTAATTTTTTTCCCACATTGAATATCTACAATACAGCATTTTTGTCCTGAAAGTTCCTCTGAGGATCCATCTGAATGCTTTCTTGTGGAGAAATGCAAACCTAAGAACATAAATTATTGGATTCATTCTAAAGGATATTTTATGATCATCATGGACTAGAAATCATTCTTTTATCCTCACTGAATCTAGTGAATGTCTCTTCTTAGTGAGATTTTCTTTCCCATTTTACTTCACACTCAAGACAAGGTTTTTTTAAAAATTTATATACAAGATTGGCAGTGTAGGCTGAGCTTACATTCATCAGTTTCCCACTTACTGCCATTATGCCCAGCCATTCAGTAATGCTCATGAGTCATGGACCACATCTATCACAGCTAATATTTTCTATTTTTTTTCTGATGTTTCTAAGGTTTTTATCAAATTTGGCTTAAGATTCATAAAAATTAAAAAAAAAAAAAGATTAAAAAAAGAAGAAAAAGACTGAGATTTTCACTGAAGTACAAAATAGCATTCAAAATCCCACTTGAATATTCATAATTTGAACACAGAATTTTTCAAATGCCCATTTTGTCTGTAATTTAGGGTTTTCCGGAAAGCTGAAACAAATCTTACTCAATGTGTTTTGAGAGGAATGAAAAAGGTCTGCAAGAACCACTACCAAAAATTCAGCCTGAGGCAAATACATGTTGGCAGGAGCCATCCCAGACGTTAACAAATGCTTTGCCATCCTCCACCCACACAACCTGATTAGCATGAATCCCCATTTTTCCATTAGCCCACATGCTAAGGGTGTTTTCCAGCCTCTTCTTGAAGGTAGTTGCATCTTTGTTCTTCACTTTGTAGCTGACATCATGCCCAGAGTGTTTTCATCCCTTCTCAACACCTTTGGTTATCACTGCTGGGAGTCAGAGAAGATGGAGAGAAAAACACTGGCCCTTCCTCTGCCATCAGCAGTACTTGTTGATAGTTAACTTGGGGAAGATTTTGGATAAAATATTGATGGACACCAGCAGGGGGTGCATTGCTGCCACTGTAATGACCACTCTTACACTGTCAGTAACCACGGTGCAGCAAAGCTCTGGACAAATCTTGCACATTCCAAGGCTGTGGAGCTGCCTACACAAAGGTGCACAATCGGAAGCAGGATTAAAGACCAAAGTCAGTGAAGCCAGTTGCTTTAAAGATTAAGAAAAACCAAACAAGCAAGGAGAAGTAATGTGTATTTTCTGCTGTGCACTCAAGGCATTTTGCAGCTTTTCTTGAAATATTAATCATAAAAGTACTTCTTTGATCTGCTGTAAGCAGCCACTCCCAGAAGGAGTGAGAGACACCTCGTTTCCTTCCTTCCTTTCCTTATCCTGACCTACCAGACTGGAATGCAGTTCACCTCTGAGCATTTTCAGATTTATCATTTTCAGAGAGGTTTGCATGTCACAACACACAACCAGGCCTACTTTACTGCTCACAAAGATTGCACGTGACAGCCAAAGAGAGGAGCCATGTCCAGCACCTGACCGTCCCACACTTCACCTGTGTATATACACCCTTGTCTGCCAAAGGGGCACGACAGTGTTAGAATAACAAATACTCATCTTGCCCTCAACGCAGGCAGGACCTGAAGCTGCAAAGTTAAGAAAACAGTGCCCCACGGTTGCTTAGGCAAATCTGTGATTCTTTTGCTGCAGCCCTACGTGCCTCCAGCACATCCCTTTGCAGCAGGCATCACAATGTACATTCTCCCCCAAAGGCATCCCACCTGGTGACTCTGATGAGAGCTAGCCACTTTTTGCAGGGTTAGTTTCCAGACAGGAAACAGTTTTTCATCTTCCTTGTCTGAATTTTGCTGTCTACACAGCAGCATAACCCTAAATGCTAGCACATAGGAGAGAGGGACAAAATACAGTGTCCCAAAGAGGCCAAGTCTTTTTCTAGTCCTGCACAAAATCATTGTTTTAGGCTTATTGTGCTGTCATTGGATTCAGAGTAAGTATTCAAAGAGAGATTTTAAATTCTGAACTGCCCTTCAAAAGCGTCCCTATAACCCCACGTACCACAGGCCTGTGGGTGCTTAAACTGGAGTCACAATTAAATTCCAAAACATAGTGGGCATTAATCAAGACCATAATGTTCCCTACCAAATGGCAAGGGAGTTGAGCACAACATAAATACACACTTAGAACTGCAGCACAATAAACATAATGATGATTATGATGATAATAATAATAATAAGCCCCTAGCATGACCAGCATGGTTATGTGTGAGTTAGCTGAAGACGGCCGCAGGGAGGAGATGCCCTGAATTCTTGAGTGCACTGTGAGGAAGTTTCAGTCCCACTGACCTCAGTGGGGCTTCAGTGAGGCCATGTCTCTGCTGTGGAAAGGAACTGCTTAACACAGCATCATGGGGTTCCGTGCTTTTTGTCTCTCAGCAACTCCTGGCAAAACCACTGGTTACTAAGTGAAAACACACTTCTTCCAGTGACCAGGACTGGAAGCCATACCTGGATTTGGCTTCTTTTTTCTTTCAGTTTTTGTTGCTGCTGCCATCCTGATAGATTTGCAAATCTGGCTCCTTGACTAGGTGCTGACTTTACAAAGCCTGGTTTGGCTACTGGAGCAGGGGAAGGGGGTCAGGGCGGATCATTCCCGCTCAGTGGGATGGCTCTGCCTGCAGCCCGACTCCGGCGGCACTCGGTGTCAGCCCAGCAGCTGCCATGCAGGAGGTCTGTCCCTGCGGGCAGCTGCTGCTCATCTGCCGGCAGCTGGCAAGGAAGTGACATCTGTTTGCAGTCCCAGCTGTGAGCAGCACGGAGGTGCCAAAGCCCGAGCGCCTCAGTTCTCGATCCAGGAGCGAGGAAGGGTTTCTGATGCCAGACCACGGCCTGGCTTGCAAGGGAAGGGAGGGGGGGGATCGTGTCTTTCGACGATGGTGGGCTGGGAGGAATGGAAAAAGAGTGACAAATATGGAGAGAAAGAATAAGCGACAGAAGTAGGGGAAAGGATGGGAAAAGAGCACGGGAGAAAACAGGAACGGCTGAAATTAAAAGGAAATATGAAATTTGAAGTGACCAGTCTGAGGCATAAAAAACAAAAGGGAGGAGGCAGAAAAATGAAAGATGCAGAAGTAACAACAAACAACTACCAAGAGAGATGGTTATCTAAAATGGCTGCTGAAGAGAGAAATGTCCTACTGAGCTGCAGCTGAAGTGCTACTGAGCCTGGGACGCATTCCTGCCTGCAGCCCTTAGCCAATCGTGCCATTCCTGGGGTCTCTCCTGAAGGTTTTGCCATCTGGTGGAGCCCTGCTATGTTCTCTCTTGCCTCCTTGCTTCTCTACGCTATTTAAATTCACATCACTTTTTTCTTGCCCAACTCTCTTGCTCTATCATTTATCTTTGTAACTATGTTATAATTCAGTGTTGTGGCATTTTAACTGAATTATACTTCTAATTTCTGAGACAGGAACGGACAAGATCCATTTCAGTCTAAGTACTGAAAGCATACTTAAATTAACCTCAGAACAAATATATTAAGGAATGCCACTTAGCTTCTCAGGTTGGTGTGTGCAAGAGAAGCGACTTTATTCTATCAGGAAAATTATTTTTATAGTTGGGATTGTTTCCTCAGCCAGGTGCTGAAATTGTGTTTTTTAGATCTATAAACTAATTGAGTATTCCTGGAAGAAATAATGAAGGAATATGTATATTTAACAAGTGCTTTACAGCCCTGTCAATCAAAATCAACTTACACTGGGAAAAAATGTGGTGTCAGTGACTGCTTCTTTTCCTTGGTGCTTGCCAGAAGTGTAAGATAAACTGAATTCTGGTAAACAACTGGGCTGGGAAAGGCACTGAGCGAGACAAATATCATAAAAAATTACCATGAAGTTGAAAGTGCAGGCACTGGGACACAAAGATTTGAACCCATTTTCACACTTTGGTATCTCCCTGTAGGCACCCAGAGCAGGGAACCAGTCATTGAAAAGTGTGCCTTTAGAAATTATTCAAAACCAGACGCAAAATTGGATTCAGTTGGGCAGGAATACTCTTGCCCCAAACTCTGGCCTACAGGAACACTCTGAACATAAGCTTCTCCTTGAACCCCCAAACCTTCCTCAACAATGAAGGGATTGTCTGCACATTGGTGGATACTTAATAAGATGAACTAGATTTTTTCAGATCAAAGTTATGGATGAAGATGAAGGAGATACAAAATAAAAACAAAACTTTTGCATGTCTCAATGTGAATGTGCTCTTCTTCAGAAATAAAAAGCCAAACAAAAAGTAGTGAGAAGTGGCAAGTGTCCGAGGCAGGGAGAACAGAGCAACCAAAGTATGACCCTTTTCTGGTGGAATGACCTACGGACAGGAGAAGCTGCTGTATCTTCAGAAATTGCCAAGCCTCAATTGGAAACCTTATGTCTTTGGAGGCCTCGCTTTGGATGGCACCTAGACAGCACTGTGGAGATGATGAGACATTGGTGTCACATAGAAATACAAATTTGAATACACCAAAGGCTCCATGGCATCCAGAAAATTTTTGTTCTGCATCGTAAGTAATAATTAAGATGATCTCAATCAAAGTTGACTCTATTATGTCACTGATTACAATAGGTATCATCTCTCTTTCTCTTTGCTTTTTGGTATAGTTTTAGGGTGTTAATGTTTTTTGTTTATAATGCCACTGTCTTCTACCCTTTTCATTTCTTTCTTCTTCAGAGGACCATCAAGCCTTTTTTTTTTCAAGCTAAGGTATCTGAAAAGCTAAAGAAAAAGAAAGACTAAATAGAAAATCTTCTATCTAGCTGATTGAAGACAAATACAGATTTCAGATTTTGCATGAAGTGGATTAGTTTCAGTATACAAATCTAACTCACTCAACTTTACAGTTTTGAAAAGCATTTCTAAGGCCACTTTCTGCATTCTCTTTTCTGATGAACACTACCCAAGGAATACTAATTAGAGTGCTTGAGGAGTAAGGTAAGCAAGGCTGGCAGAGTCTGAGCTTCTATTTACTTTCTGTTATCTCTGTCCAAATGTTCAAAGCAAGATGGGTGGTGACTGATTCACTACTTAAATTCAAAACAGCATGTGCGTACAAAAGGCTGCCAAGATTCTCATGTATACTGCTATTTGTGAGAAGCTATGCACAGACAAATAACAATCAGCCAGTTTCTTAATTTCATTTTATATCTTTATTCCCATTGTAAGTCCTAACAATCACCCAAAAAACCATTTAAATTTGGTTTGGATACACAATAGCAGTAATCAAAGTCCAGTTTCTTTTTTTTTTTTTTGCAGTTTTAGTATTTTAAGATCTCTTTTAGTAGTTCTGCTGTTACTGTATTTGCTTCCAGCAAAATGGACTTTTCAGTGTTTGTAGATTATTTTAAAAGACTGCTAAAGATTAAAAAGCCATAATGCAATGATTAACAGTACATTAATAAAGCTTATTATCTTTCATATAGGATTAGCACTGAGTATACTGGTTGACCCAAAACTTACTTTTTCTTGTGCATTGTCTGTTCTCTTTTCAAAATATATTAATAAACAACAACAATATTTTTTTTTTGTTACAGCAGTTCATTGTGGTATCATTTTTAATTGGATTGAAATCCTCTTAGGAGAATGAGGTAAGTAAAACATCTCTAAAAAATAAAAGCTCTGTTTAAGTAAATGATGTTACACACAAACCAATGTTAATGCAGTATCACAGTGTAAAAATTAGTGGATAGAAAACATGAAGGATTTTCTAAATTCACCTTCTTATTTAGGGAAAACACATCACAGATTGCATTTTAGTCTTCAAACAAACAAGAATAATAAAAACAGTCAAAGAGACGTCTTTCATCATGTCTTTTAAAAGCCTGTGAGACAAATTCCTTCCTCAAATTTATTAATGTAAAAGCACATTCAGAAAACTTATTCGTGAGAGATGTCCTGTTAAATTATGAATATCAGTAATAAATTCTTTAGTTCTTCATTTATTTGCGTGCTCTGCATATGCACAGACATGAATATATGCATGAATAAAATACTCCCATTGTATAGCCATACACAGAGATAATATGAATGCTTACAATGTCAGAAAAGGACAAATTATTAATCAAAGTAGAAAGAAGAAAGAAGCAAAGAAGAAAGCAGATGATGCACAAGAACACTGTTAGTTATCTTTGCATGACTTGTGTGTGGAAGAAAATGTCTGCTTTGGATATAGAACCGTCAGCTAACAACTCTTTATTTTATTGTGCAGGGAAGGAAGTTTGGGACCAAGATCAGCTTCTAAAAGGGATTTAAATCAGAGATATGAATAGTCATGTGAAGGGAAAGAGGAAAGGGACCAAGCAGGGAGTTTGTTATCCTAAGTTTTGTCTGAGCACCAGAGGGAGCGGAATGCGGTGGGAATAAGGGGAGGGATGCTGTTTTTAGAGGGAAACTTGCTGAACTGACAGGGACACTGAATCAGGGACTCACTGGACACTTCTGGTGGGGATACTTTTCCAAGACCTTTTTCCAGCCATAACAAGTATGCAAGACACTAACCTAGCCCTTTCACAAATTTCAGGAGAGAGAAAATTCCTGGGTCTGATGCATAGGGAAAGACATATGTTTTCAGGGATGCTGTTTGCACTGCTCTTAGTGGTTGTGATACCTGGAGATACTCCAAATAAGAATCATTCACCATTTCATCTTCCTGTCCCAGTGGTCCACACTTGACGATCAATGCATCATATCTTTGAATTCATAATGTCTACTCTCCCTACTGCTGCTTACTACATACAAATTCTCATCTGCTAACCAGCAAGAGATGAGAATTGTACTCTTAGACGTGAATTAACAGACTCTTCCTATTTCAGTAGAGCTAGAGGAGTTCTGAATGATGGCACATGGGCACTGGAAGAAGTGTAGCACCAAGGAGGCTACAGCCAGATCATACTGCACCTGGAAAACTGGGGGTTAGGGCCTTGCTGTAACCATGTGTGTCTTGTCTTTGATCTAAGGTTACCTTCATTCCACAGAGAACAGGTACCTGACCTTGCCAACACTTCCTGCAATATGCATTTCTCTTTGTGTCAGGAAAGCTACACTCTGTAAGGAACTCTCCATTCTAATAGGTATTACAGCAGCAATTTTTAAATAATTTCATATAAAGTAGATGAGCTGTGCTTTAGGATTTATCTGAAATAAAACTTAAATCATGCAGTCCTAGAGTACAACACACACACATAATTAAAGCCAATTCTGCATGAGTGCTTTGGTGTCCTCTGTACACCTTTTAAAATGATCAGTACCTTAAAAAATATTTCAGTATCATTCCTCACAGTATATACCCAGTGTATCTCAGAAGTATTTGTATTTCCTTTTACACTTTATACATAATATTAGACTTATATTTTAAATACGAAAAATATGCTGTTAAAGGATCTTAATAATAAATGGCATAAATCCAGAGTTTTCAACAAAGAATAAAGTGGCTTAAGACCTTTGGTGAACAGATGATGAAAAACTAACATTTCCAAAAGCTACACATGATTTGTGGTCTTATGCTACCAACAGCTGGCCAGTAAGCTCCGGGTTTCTGTCCTTTATTAATGCCATGATAAGAGCAGCAGCAGAATTTACTGTCTCCTGAGGCAGCAAAGGGTCCTGGAACAAAAAGAAAAGGAAAAAATAGGGAGTAGAGAAAACAATATATTTACAAAAGTGGAAAAAGTAAATATTTAAAATCAGTTTTCAGTTACGCCAAATTACCGTATGATTGCTGCAGAAACAAAACTCTTCATTAGAAGAACTTCTAAAACTTTTATTTTAAAGAAGCGTTATTTCATAGTAACATAACCATTTTCTCCAATTTCCTTGATGCAAAACTGCTAGAATGCTATCTACTCAGAGACCACAAAAAAACCCCTTAATTATGTCACTGGCTTCCTAACTGAATTTTAAAATCTAAAAGACAGTAAAATTTTGGGGTTGAAAACATGGAACAAAATACTGGATTTAATCGACTAGCATAGTTAAAGACCTGCAACTTTAAGCACCTACTGAATCCCTTCTTTAGTTTACCAGCTACTTGAATTCACAAAGGAATTTAAGCAATGAGATTTCAATGGTTTAGACTGATTTTTGTATCAAATAATTTCTAAAAGTTGTCTGATTTTGACAGGCAAGTATAGAAACCAACACAAGAAACAGCAGTAAAATGAGACATTGATTCTGTGCTTCTAATTGAGCACTCCAGCTCACATTTGAAAGATTATTTTGCCTAATTACCAAGTTTTCTTAATTGTATGGACTACAAAAGGTTGGCCTCTTGCTACCAGTAAGATTTCCATTTGTGCACTGAGAAAATAGCAATAGATGTAGTCAGGCATGGAGACATCTCTGGAGTGAGAAATAGGAGGGAACAATTTCTGTGAAGCAACAGAGAAAAAGAAAGGTCTACAAAACTCTAGGGTAGGGAGAATCTACAAAGAGAAATCAAGAGCTATTCTCCATAGCCATGAAAAACAATAGGTTTTACCTATCCATTTATTCCATTTATGCCATGATGGAAGCAATAGGTAAGGATTAGTATACAATGGAAGAGGCTATTGGACAGATTAAGGTAACTCATCATGAGGATCCTATAACATGAGACTCACATCCATGTAAAATGTGATACAGATAGAGCTTCCTGCCTGGGGTAGGAGAATGGAGCAGTTTGATTCCACATGTTTTCACCTCATTTCCACAACTTACATAAAAACACAATATCAAAACTTGTTTTTTATTAAATGAGGCAACTGCTGCAGGGGCTGCCTATTCAGCTAGCACAGAGGGGAGCTGGACTAAGAAGTTGCAGTTGAAGGAAAAACTGAAAGGGAAAAGGTGTCCCTGAAACATTCGCAATATAGAAACAAGTCCCGAGGAAAGTCACAAAAAATTATGAGATGGCTGGAGCACCTCTCCTATGAAGAAGGGCTAAAGGGGTTGGGGTTGTTCTGCTTGGAGAGGGAAAGGCCCTGTGGTGACCTTATTGCAGCCTTTCAGCACTTAAAGAGGACCTACAAGAAAGATGAGGTCAGACCTTTCAGTATCATCTGCAGAGGCAGGACATGGTTTAAACTAAAATAGAGTCAACTCAGACGAGATATAAGGAAGAAAGCTTTTATGATGGGCAGGTAAAACAATAGGACAGGTTGCCCAGAGATGGTGGATGCCCCATCCCTTGAAACATTCAAGGTCAGTTGGACAGGGCTCTGAGCAACCTGATCTAGTTGAAAATATCCCTGTTTACTGCAGGGGGGTCGAAGTAGGCAACTGATTTTTAAAGGACCCTTCCAAACCAAACGATTCTATGATTCTATGATGATGCTCTTGTTAACTTTGTTACTTACATAAATGAAATTAAACATGCCAGAGAGGTAACTGGATCAAATTAGAAATAGCTAATAATAGTGTATAACTGATTTTTTATCATTCCTGAAAAAATGATTTTTGCATTTGCCTAGAATTTTTTCCTAGATATCATCAAATAAGTAAATTACAATTTGTAGCCTTGCACAAGATTACACTCCTCACAACTTCATGTTACATATTTCAATATGCAGTAAAAATATTTATTAGAGTTCTACAAACTGTGGGAAAATAAAAATGTTCATGAGGTGTGCCTTGCTGCTGAGTGACAACTCAGTTAAGCAAGGAGTGTGAAAGTCTACTGAGGTCCTGCTCCTCCAGAACCTTTTGTCAAGGACCAAGGGTGCAAGGGCAAACTCAGAATTCAGAATTCAGCAGGGCGTTCACTCCCTCACTTCCCATGGGGATAAAGTACAAGGAGAGCACAAGTCGTGCACACACCCATTCAGATGGCAAATGCTGCAGTTGTTTTCAAAACTGAGCAACACAGCTCCTGCTGTTCAGCAAAGCCAAATCTCCTTGTGCCCTTCATCACTTTTTGTTCAGTTTATCTCAAGAAGCACTTCACAATTACAGACACTCTCTTCCAAATGGGCTTCCAGCCATATCTGAAGTTGGCTGGAGGTGTATAGTATATTTTTTTCCATTTCACAAAAAGAAATAAAATACACCTGGCCCAGAATGCTCTTAATGTTTCTCCCAATAAATCCTTCCACATCCTCTGTTGGTTACTGGATTCAGTACACATTCCTTTGCCATAATAAATTATTCAAGTTTCTGAACATAAAAGGAAGCAAGAGAAAGAAATTTAACTTTCACAGGAGAGATTGAAAGTGACACCATAAGATTCCTTTAGACTGAAAAAAAAAGCGTTTTCTAAAGATAAATCTATGTCTTTAGTGCTAATTTCCATGTTCTGAAGGAAAGACATGCAAAGAATTATGATCAATATTTGTAAGGCAGGCAATGTGGCAGAGCAATGTGTACAGCAACGTGCATGCAGAACTGGTCTAAAACCCACTGAAACTGCTGAACTGAAATTGGTTCACAAACAGAAACATAGTAAGTAAGCAGCACAAATTAAAACTGCAATCTTTACTGTTACTTCACTTCTAATAATCCCATTATTAATACTATCATTGTAACTCTTCAGGAAACCTATTGGCCCTTGTGTAGGATTGGTCACTGTAAGTCTGTTATTTGGAAATAATATCCAGAAGTGTTTTTCTTAGAGGGAATATATATCATCTCATTTCATATAACAAATGTAATAGAAAATATATTCTTATCCTAAGTATAGTTGATGTTTTAACTACCTTATGAAGCATATACTAAGGATTTCAATGA
Organism: Thryothorus ludovicianus; assembly: GCA_013397245.1. Taxonomy (NCBI): domain Eukaryota; kingdom Metazoa; phylum Chordata; class Aves; order Passeriformes; family Certhiidae; genus Thryothorus; species Thryothorus ludovicianus. The sequence continues at coordinate 360,712 of VZTB01011155.1, forward strand.
GGCAATCCTTTAAAGTATTTATCATAGCAGTTACTAATTTTACATTTGTGCTGGTGGTCCTTCCCAGTAACATTATCCCACTCTGATCTCAGGGTCACTCATTCACTGAAGAGTGTCCAGCACCTGGGCTCAGGAGCCAGCCTCTGAGTGCAGGAGAAATCAGAGGTCAAGAATGTGCTGACTTTAATTGGCTTTACTCTCACAGCCACTGTCTTACTGGATGGAGGTAGCAAATAACACAATGAACTGGACTCCTTCAGGAATTTCAATTTGTCTATTCTGTATCTGTCTGAGAATCAAGACTCAGTATTATGATAAGAATCATTGTAGTATGTGATGGTCACTGCTTGGGCATAATTTAAAACTTTTGTTGATCATTTCTAGTCATTATCACAACCACCCCTGCACACGCAAAAAAACCCCAACCAACCATCCCAAAAAAAAAAAATATAGCAACTGAAAGGTTGCTAAATTGTTCCAAGTATAGGCATAACAAAGACTGATGCAACAGCTAAATTATATCTTAGCTATTTTTTCTCTCTTCTAAATCCTGCTAGGACTTTCTTTTACTTTAGGCCATCACTCTGCCTGTAAGCAGATATTTTCAATGTAATTTGAACACCAGAAGTTTTCTAAATAATAATAAAAAGAAATAAAATTACAGGATTCAACAACAACCCAGGAAGGGAAAAAAATCCTGTGGGTCTTTATTAACTTAAACAAACAAGCAAACACTTCAATTCCCTTGACTATACCCTTAAAACACCCATGGTTTTGACACTGCAATGTTATTTCTGGCAACACTGCTGATTACAGCTGATAGTGCCTACAGGGAAGCTTCAATAAGGATGCCAGTACAAACTTAATCTACCACACCTAACCCCATTGCACATACAGGCCTCCAAACTTCTTTTATATTCAATGGCACAGCACTAAATCTTTCAAAAATCTCATTATTAGTTGCAGGAAGTCAAATAATCAAGCAGAACCATGTCTTCACATGTTTAACTGCCTGACGTGTTTGCCTATATTGTAACCACGATAAAACCCAGGATGCCAGAGCAGCAGGATCAATACAAATCCTCCTGCAGCCACAGGAGCTCTCACACGTCACTGCTCAGCACTGCACACTGCAGGCACAGAACATCCCCCGGCACGCCAGCCCTGCACACGCTGGACTCAAACAGGAATAGACTCCTCACAAAATCCTTAAAAAAAACTGTGACCTTTAAAGAATACTTGAAGGCAGTAATGATTTTAATGGATTAATTAACTGAAGTTCCACATGATCAACTAGTGTGCCATGAACTCCCCCCAAACCATTGTGATATTCACTGTCTATTCATTTCATCCTGTTGATTTATATGATTCTCCTGTAAAAAGAAAAACCAAACCTCCAAACATTTCTTGGCCATTAATGAATAGAATTTTCTATTGTTTGAACAGATTATTAACTACATTTATAAGCTAAGACCAAAACTTTTACCACTTTATATTTATTTACTTTGAAAAAGAAAGTATTCAGAAACACTGCCAACATTATAAACCACAAATCCACATAACAGCACTTTGATTCCAAAATAAAATATCTACTTTTTCTGTTATTAAATAGTAAAAATATTCCAACGTAACCATATTGTGTGATGGCTGTAACTCATACTCAGAATTTATCTGATGTAGAATTTCTGACTGTAGGGGTTCTCTGGTTGCAGACTAAGACTGGGACAGAGTTAAAGTTGTGTTTGGAGTATGTAACCTGATATTTTACAAATGTGCATTTATTTAAAATAAATAAAGGAGGATATCTGAATATTTACTGACATTTCCCTTACAATTCATTTCCTTGCTTCAATCCATTTAGGATTTATATTTTTCCCCAACTGGAACGTCGCATATATGTATTTCAATTTACATATGCACTAGATCAGTTTAAGAATAGTCTGAAAAAACACACCTACTCTTTTCAGCTCAAAAAAAGAAAGCCTCTGCAGGTATTACCTCTGTCTTGTACTGCCAAAAGAATAAAATTGCTGTGTTCCATTATTTGCATTCAGTCTTGCTGTAATATTACTTGACATTCCATTAAATAAAGTTTTTAAAAACTAATACAATCGTATAGTCCTGATTATTGGGCCAACAGAAAGCCTGAAAACAGGATTTAAAGACATTGCTAAACTTAGGCAATACCAGTATTAACACAGTTATGTTTGTACCGGGAACAAAAAGGGCCGGAGCATGTGCTGGCATGCCGCATGCTGCTGCCCTTGCTGTTCCATTGTAAGCCTGCTCCCTGGCACAGTGTTGGCTCCTGACAGCTAACATGTTTCCAGACAATGGCTGGGCATGGTTCAGGGGACAGCACAGGCCAAGGAATGCTCCCAAGGGACAGGCTGAATGAGGCCACCCTCTTTTGGGAAGCGAGAATGTAGCCATATGGAGATGAGGCATGCTGTGCCTTTTAGCCCTGGGACAAGAGAACCATCCCTGGCCTGTTTCATTTACCAGTATGGATACAGCCCACATACCACTGGGAAGTGACACTTGAGCATTTCTGTCCCTACGAGATCCATCAAGAGTATATAGAACAATCAAACAGTGCCCCCCCAGACGGAGGCATAAATTCCATGTTGCTACCACATAAGCACAGTCATCAGAAAAATCAGAACTAACTCTGTAGACACCTTTCCCACTAAAACAGAGAAGGAGAGAGGGATGAACCACACTAGAAGACAGTAACTGTACTGTACTGCACATTCTTGCCACCTTAGGGAAAAAGACTGGAGCCAACAGAAGGAACTCATGCCCATTGCTCCTTTTCACTGCGTGGGTATGGGTGCACACCAGGCACACCAGGAGACATGGGCAGAAGAGAAAAGTGCTGAAACAGTCTCTGTTCTGGGAGGCATCTTGCAAAGGACTGCGTTGGCAGCACAAAAGGAGCTGCTGCTAATTTGAAACTCCACGAAATGCTGCAATTTATACTAAAGCAATACCAGGTCCCTCCAAAACTCACCTGACATCACACACTGAGTGTTTCATTTGCACTCAGAGAAACTGAGTGGAGAATCTAGCCTCAAAAACCTCAATACTCGAAATTTTCTTCTCGAGTTAATACTTTTAATTGAAACAGTTGTTTCGAAGAGGGACTGAGGTTCTTCCACTAACCAGAAATCAATGATCTAACATAGTTTGTTGTTTAATCCCATCATGAGGAATTCATCAGTAGATTCATAGAGGCATTTTTCCACATTCAAGATATGTACTGGCATGCATCTACATATTAAAGCAACCTCCATTTCTGTAATAGTACAAATTAATCTGAAGTCTCCTTTCTTCTTAAAATGCTTCCACATCACATTTTTAATCCATGTGCCAAAGGATCTATTGATAAGTGTCATCTCATATTTGATATCAATGCAACAATTTATCTCAAAAAGAAGACAGCTATGCAGATCATGCTGAAAGATAACAAAAGTATTTCTCTGAATATTTTTAGGTTTCCTTTCAAGTAATACATAAGCAATTAAGGTAGTACTTTGGTTCAGATAGATAGCTGGGTTCAAAATTACTCAAGTAGGTTCATAATTGAACTTCTGTACACATAGCCTTCCTTTCTGAATTAAAAAAATGCAATCAATTTTTCATTAGCGGATACTCCTCAACATATAAATGATTTTGAAATCTAGATACTGAGGATGCAACAAGGATTGAAAAAAGCGGTGCAGCACTGGAAGAACCAAGCTGTCACCGAGCTAATGTAGTTTAGCAGAGCACTTAATTAGTGAACTCTGATAGATCTGAGTTAATTCCCTGCAGTTAAATGGTCATATATTCATGCTAATCAAGCCAAACCTGGATAAATTGTGCATAAATACATGAAACTGTACTGTAACTCTCTCTCATACTTTTGATCAGCCATGCTTCTTATAGTTTATACAAAGAAAAGGGAGAGCCATCAACATTTAAAATGACTGTGTAAATCTAATGAGAACCAACAAATACTTTAAATCTTCTCAACTCTGTGAGGATTAAGTCTCTAGTGTTTTTGCTTTTATCTTTTCATATAAGATTCACAAAGTTAAATCCGAAGGTAAACATCACTCTTTTGTTAAAAAAAAGTCCAACCAAACGGCACAATCAAAAAAAACTCAAACAGGATTCCTTTCTCTAATATGATAAGAATAGGCAGATTCATCCTAGGTCAGCAAACTTAAAACTGCTCCATTATATACATGCTCTACAGCATGTAGGTGACCAGGGTTCAGTTCCCTCCTTCAGTTCTCCAAACCTTTTTTTCCCCCTGAATGTTTTTCAAAACATTGTTTGCATTATCATGCCAAACGATCAATAAAAATACCTGGACCAAAAAAATTCTCTGAAGAGTTTTTTATGAAGAACACTTTCAGTACATTCAATCACTGCAGCTTAGGCAAGAGTTTTCATTCAGCACTTAACCACTATCTGATTGAAGCTCATTGCAAGAGTGAATGTGCCAGCAGTGACAGCACAATGCCTGTGAGTCATGTTGCCCTCTAAGCTGCTCCAAAAGCTACCTAATGCTTGAGCTAGCGGCCAGTTCTGTCCCCTGTATGGGCTTTTCTTAGAGGTGGTCTCTTAATACAGTATGTTACCAAGTAATTCTATAGTAAGAAATGCATTCATGGTAATATACGTTTCTGTGCTACCTTGCTACGTACAGGCTCTATGAGGTGCCACTCTGGTAATCTTGCAAAAAACATCATCAAGGTTTTTAAGGGGAAGGAAAAAAATTATTCTTTTCATCAGTACAGGAAAGCTGAAATGCTCCAGAAGCACAGGAACTTTGTTTTTTTCTCTGACAAACCTGAACTCTGCAACCTGCTGAAAATCTAAGATTCGTCTGAAGTTGACTGAAGCTGTAGCAAGCCATTCCTCTGCTTTCAGAAAGCTGCGGATCAATCTGACAGCACTAACAAATTCAAGAGGAAGTAACCACCCCAAAAATCACTCCATGGGCCTGAGAACATTTTCCAAACACTTCTTGAACTCTGTCAGGCTGGTGCTGTGACCACTTCCCTGAGGAGCCTCTTCCAAGTGCCCAACCACCGTCTGGGTGCAGAACCTTTTCCTGACCTCCACCCTAAACCTCCCCTTACACAGCTTCAGGCCATTTCCTTGGGTCCTGTCACCTGTCACCAGAGTAGAGATCAGTGCCTGCTCCTGCCCTTCCCCTCATGGAGAAGTTATAACAGCATTCCCCTCAGTGTGTTTGTGTGGTGGGCTCTCTGCTCTCTCTTCCACTGTGAGAGTCTATCAATACTTCAGTGGGCTGCAGTGTTAAGTTTTGCAGCTAGCCAGGAATACAGAGCAGACCCATCACACACACACACAGAAAAAATGGGTTAAGAGGTGCTGGCCTCCTGCAAAACATAACACTCTGATCATGTAAATCATTTACAGACTGCTGCACTTCTCCAGGCACCAAGCAAAGACAGAGCAGCTACATATGACTGCATTTGACACATGGGGCTAGTAGCAGAGCAAAAGCAGTTCAGCACAGTTCAGCTATTTTTCTCCTATTATAAACAGAGAAACAAAACACTTTCAAACTCTGTTTCACTTGATGACTGATGTTTTAACCCGAGCTGGCAACAAGAAGGAAGGTAAAAATGAGTACGTAGAGAAGACAGAAAGAAGTGATAGGGGAACAAGTCAGAAGGAGGAAAAGGAAAAAACACATGTAGAAGTTTAAATACACAACTATCTCAACCCGGAAAATATAAAAAATAAACCACTGCTAAAGATCAGGTGAGATTGTATCAATGTTGGAGGCTCTGTCAGGTAAACTGTCATATACTGTAGGTGAAATAATTTTTTTTTAAAAATCTTCAAAGAAGCACAGCGCACATTTCTACCCAGTGAGATCTGGGGTCACCAATGTAATATTACAAAATAAAAAAAATAAATTACTAAAATTTCCAAAACCTACCTAATGGAGACAGAGGAAATAATATGGCTTCTTTTTTTTACTTCTTCAGTAAACTTATAGCACAAGTAAAATGTACATATCTATGGTATATTTGATACAGTATATTTCAATATTAGAGGTTTTTCTTTTCTATTCCATATTACATTGGTTGGTTAGGTAGATTGGTTGTGTCACTTTCCAAGAAAAAAATGAACACAGTAGTTCACAAACATCTAAGTTGATAATACATAGTACAAGACATGAAATGCTTTAGCTATCACAGGTTACAGAACTTTGCATATAAATGTGCTGCAACAATTTAATATACTTTGTGATATACAATTTGTGATTGTGACTATCAGTGTTATAGAAAAAGACTGGACAACTTTCAATTAATGAGTAACAAAATTGTAAGGTTTTTGGAAAGAATGAGTGATGCATTTAAATTGCCTGGGGGATGCTAAAAATCAGTGCAGAGGAAATGTGAGCATTGTTTTTCCTTTCTTCCAGTCTAAAGCACATTTTTCTTCCCTTCTATAAGTGCTAATTTTATATGTAATATTAAGCATAGTAGACATCCAGATCTCCAAAATGAGAAGAGGCAAGTGTCCATTTGTTAAAATGGACACATGCCAACATTCAGTCATTAAAATCTTCATTAAACAACTCCTACAGACTGTAAATAATCTGAAATACAAGTACAAGGCTGCAGTAACTAATTGATTGGAAACATTCCTTTTGATTATAGATAATTTATTTGAGACGGTTCAGAGGAAAAACCATATGGCCTTCTAAGAAGCAACAAAAAAATATTTCTCCTTTGGGGAAAGAACAAAACCCAAGAGATACCGAGGGACAAAGTACGCACAGACATGTGCTGGGCTATTGTTCACATCCAGCCTTGTGGCTTCCAAACTTTTGGGACGATGAAATCAGTTCAGTGGGGTAAAGGCCACATTCCAATCTTGGTTACAGAAATACAAACCAAAGTAATGACAGTATTACAAGCCTGGTTACTTTGCAATCGCTGAGACTGAATTTCAAATTTAAACTCTGTATTTTGCTATGGGAGATCTAACATGTAATTGGTTTTAAACCGTTCTCTCAAAATTTCAAAAGCAGGTTTAAAGTGACTCAAATGACAGCGTTTTGGACAGTGAGAGGGAATGGCTGTTCAGAAGCTCATTGTTAGTTGTTTGATATCACAGATTTCCGTAATTTGATACTCTTAATTGAACCATGCAAAACAGCTCTCAAGTTGCATCATCTCATCATTCTGCAAGGAGGGACAGATTGCAAAATAAATCATAAAAACTTCATGTGTAAGTTACACAATTAAATAGGAAAACATCTTTGAATCACACCAGAATCTCCATCCTACAGCTTTCATCTTATCACTCTGATTCTGCTTCTCTGACTGCATCTCTGTGATCTTAAGGCATAGTTTATGTCCATCTCTGTCTTTTCCTGTCTATAACTGAGGCTCTACACCCTAATGGAATGCAAAAATATAAATTCTTTGCAATTCAAGACTTTCATGCAAGGCCAAGCTAATTTATGTTTAACAAAAGAGTGAAAACTAAACCAAAAAACTCAAACAAGAAAACCCCAAGAACGATGATAAAAGACAACATAGACTGATGAAAAAGCATCCAGAAATGAGACAAAAGGTTACAAAGACATGAGGTGACATATCTTATTTGGAGAGTAAGAGGAGAGGAGTCAGCAGTGGTAAAACAAGTTACAAAAGTCTTTAGTAATAAGATTTATTTCCTTTGTCTCTCACACCAATATTAGGTTTTAGCACATCAATTTTGCAGTAATTCTGATTGTTCTCAACATTCTTTTGCACAAAACACAAACTTGTTCCAGCTCCAAAGCAGTCTTCAGACAATGAACGTAGTAAGCAGAAAAGGAAATTTCTTTCAAGCATGGAAAATTCAATGAGCAAAGTACCTCTAAGAACAAGTATGCCCAAATACTCTCAAAACTGCTGTGAATGAAGAAAGTCCATTTGCATTCCATTGTTTTCCTTCAAATATTTTGCTTACACTTTGTTTACCTACTCACTTAAGACTGGACAGTTTATCTGATCAGCACTCTAGGACATGTACTGAATGAATCCCTACTCAGAAGGCGCAGGGAAATTTCTGAAAATGTTGATCCAAGCTCTTCATTTTTCTATTCTTTATTTCTTTGTCATCCTTAGTCCATAGTCTAAAGTCAGTGTAAATAGAGTGTCTGTCCTTATTAAAGTTTTCAGCTAAAAATGGTGGGAGCAGAAGATTTAGAATAATTAATCTTAAAGGAAGGATAAGTCCTAAAATCTGGTGTGACCAGAAAGCAACAGTGAGCAGTCTGCACCTAATCCAACAGATGGGGCAGGAAAATATAAAAACACACTAAGCAACCACTGTGGGAAAGTGCTCTGTTTTCATTGAGTAGCCAAGAGGAATAGCAAGCACCAGACACTCCGTATCTTCCCATGGAAGGGTGGATGGAAGCAAGGCCATTGGCTCTCTACAATTCCCTGAGAGAAGGCTCTTAGCCAAGTGGGGCTCGGGCTTTTCTCCCAGGCAACCAGTAACAGGACAAAGAGGAAATGGCCTCAAGTTGCATCAGAGGAGCTTCAGGTTGGATATTAGGAAAAAAATTTTAACAATAGTTAAGCATTGGAATAGGTTATCCAAGGAAGTGGAAGAGCTGACATCTTTGGAAGTGTTCAAAAAATTAGTAGATGTGGTACTTTGCAATATGATTTAGTGGGCACCATGGTATTCTTTCAAAGGCTGGACTTGATCTTGGAGGTCTTTTCCAACCTTAATGCTCCTGCTGTGATGGCTGTTTTAAGTCTCACCCCCACCTGATCATCCCTCCACTGTTAAATCAAATGGGAGAATCTCTCCTGCCACTAGCTACTGATTAAACCATGGCATAGCTGGAGGGTAAATAGCC
>VZTB01011155.1:370161-385502 GCA_013397245.1 Thryothorus ludovicianus
TTCTCCCAGGCAACCAGTAACAGGACAAAGAGGAAATGGCCTCAAGTTGCATCAGAGGAGCTTCAGGTTGGATATTAGGAAAAAAATTTTAACAATAGTTAAGCATTGGAATAGGTTATCCAAGGAAGTGGAAGAGCTGACATCTTTGGAAGTGTTCAAAAAATTAGTAGATGTGGTACTTTGCAATATGATTTAGTGGGCACCATGGTATTCTTTCAAAGGCTGGACTTGATCTTGGAGGTCTTTTCCAACCTTAATGCTCCTGCTGTGATGGCTGTTTTAAGTCTCACCCCCACCTGATCATCCCTCCACTGTTAAATCAAATGGGAGAATCTCTCCTGCCACTAGCTACTGATTAAACCATGGCATAGCTGGAGGGTAAATAGCCAATTTCCAAAAAAAAAAAACCCTTTCAGTATAAGCTGAGTGATAGGAAGACAGCAAAGAGCACATAACTTGCCTTGCAGCAAAACCATGCCAAACAGATAAAGCAGTTAGTAGCATTCCTCAGGGTTCACCACTAAATCCTTACCCTTCAAACCAAAATATATAATCCTTATAGTCATAAGGGGACAGATGTGCTTGCTTTCAGATTCTAGTTTTCTCTTAGGCTATGAGGATCCAGCTACACCACAAAGATAGAGCTCACAGATGTTCTTTTACATAAAAGTCAGGGTTTGCCAAGACAGACTTCTCTCTCTTTCTGCCAACAAGTATCAGTCCAAATCATGTAACACAATAGCCTGTCTATATACAAATAAAATGAAAATACGTCCAAGTGATAAAATTCTTGTAAAATAAAAATAATGTGCTTTTAGAAGAAAGGCTATTTTAAAGCTTTAAAAAGAAACAGAAATAAATAGAATTAAAGGGAAAAAAAATGAGTCCTGCTATAGCAGATGGATTAGTTTTACTCTATATTAAGATACTTTATTAAAAATAAGGCATATGACATATTTTTTAAGCTATAAACACATGTTTTAATGAGATTAGCATTCAGTGTTAAGCCTATTCCTCAGGTATGTTGCATCTAGAGTTGCATAACAGAAGAGACTGTTTCACAGCCTTTAACACTTTCAATTAAACTGTTACCAAAGTTTCCTTTCAAAAATCCTAAAACCATCTTGTGCCTACTTGCAACTTAAAACACATCTGTGACTGGCTGCACAGGTGAAGTTTGGTTCTCCCTATACATTCTGTACTAGGCATTTAAGAAACTATCTATGGAAGTTTCCAAGGGCATGATTAAACATGATATGTAGGAGTTTATCACATCACTCAGTCCTCACTTTAAAATTTGGGTCATCCAAAGCTAATTGAAATCCATGGGCTGAATAAGTGACCAGTGATATTTTCACATTGATGGATGGCATTAGTATTTTTCATAAGAAAATGAATTGCCATTTTTCCAAAATAGTAAGGTAGAAGAGGTGATATAGTAGACTCTTGTAGACTGCCTGCATATGAAATGGTTTTGATTTTCACCTTTCCCTATAAAAATTGAATAGTCATCTAAATTACTGTTGCCAATACTTAGAAGTGATGCAAGCATCATGATAATCATGAGACTTGCAAAATGTCTAAAGTGTTTTAAAATATTATAATTTTGAACAATATTTAAACAAATTGAAGAATAATTTAGAGGGTTTAGCAAAATTGTTGGATTATTCTCTGAATATAACAGTCAAAAATGAAAGCAAACAATGCTAAGTAACCTCCACTCTCAAAGCAAAAAAATTTGACAGCATCTAACCATTACAGATTCTGGATGTAATACTGCTGAGGAATTTTAAATTGATTTTAAAAAGTCAATACTTTTTTTCTTTTTAACAGAAACTGTATAATATTAACAACATTTATGTTTAAGGGAAATGAAGTAGCTTAATTTTGTGGAGTTTTGGCCTTGGTATCCACAGCTACCAAGGAAATAATACTCATGAAAAGGTCAGTTAGTCAAGTGGGAACACTGGATGGCACAGATATGAATCCCAGCACTCACCATGTGAACTCAGTTATGAGGGCCTGCGGAGCTATTATGTCATAGATTCGTTTGGTAAAAAAGGAAAGGAATGTGGCTCTGTTGAAGCTTTATCCAGAATTAAAAACCAATTCTGCTGTTCAAATAATTCAGGTGTTATTTTCAACTAGAAACCACAACTTTTACTTTTTCTCTGACTTTGACTCTCTCTTTCTTGTTTTTTTCTTTACAGCTTCAGTATTTGCTTCCAAGTGCACAGCTGCATTTAAAAAGTGCATGTATCTTTTTACATGGGCACTGATTTCACATTGTTCATCTCCTCAGCCTGTATTGATTAGATAAATGTGTGGCTTGGCTTTTCATGGACATGCTTTAAAAGTTTCCTCCAGACAAAAGAAGTAATCTCTGACTCCATTTCCATTAAATCCTCTCTTGATTCAATATCTCTTTTGTCTTCAACAAGCTGTATTCCCTTGTGCCCACTCTTGGCCTCAGCTTTTTACCCTGCATGTTCTGCTTCCATAAATCTGCTGCCTATTCAGTCAGCAGAATTATGTCTGCAGCAGTACAGATGTGCCACAGCCTCTTCTCCTGACACTCCCAGTTGTCCTCAGTCACAATGTCCCCTTCACAATAACTACCGAGATTACCTTTCCATTACTTACTTGAAGCTTACCTGCTAAGAAATTCTGCATTAACTTTTGTTGCTTACCCTTTTATATGCTCAGCATGAGATTCCATTCTCCCAGTCAAACTAATCTAACAGCAACACTGTTTTTCCATTAGGAAAACAGAGGCTGTCCTGTGCTTGAGGTTGTCTGTGGACTTCTTCCAGTCCAAAGATGAGACTTAAAAATCCTTTCTAAGTTACTGCATTTTGATTATTTCCCACTGGTTTCTGCATGCCGTCTCCTATAACCAGATCAGACACCAGCAGAAAGGATTTCCTGAATTGTTTAACCTAATCTTCACCTGAAAAAATATTTTTTTGTCTATGCCTCAGTGATTTTTTCTTCTTATAACACTGATGGTGCAGCACACATTTACACTATATAAACTAGACAAAATTATAGAAACATGTAGTAGAAAAAAACTTCCTGTCTTCCACTTCCCTGAAATTTTTGATTTGTTTTTTTCAAATATTTGCTCTCTTACCAATATTCTGGACAATATAAACAATGAGTACCAAAATCTAGACTTTCAAGAAACAGGTCTCGCTTTTATAGAGAGAGTCAATAAGTCAAAATTCACTACTGATATCTTTTGTAGTTGCAATTATATATATAGTAAGAGTATTATTGAGAATAAATAATCTGACTTATCCTTCCTCTTAATTTTTTCAATATATTTTTATAGGATTCTAATTCTATGATGGAAATTTGAAGTGTCAATGTTAATTTTTGTGTATTGCTTTATGACCAATCTCAAAGCTTTATGAATATACCAGAATTAATTTATTCAGGCAAACTCAAAAATAAAAAATGGCGTTGTACAAAATGGCAATAAATATCACTTAGAGGCAATACAATTTTGAAATGAAATTTAAAATGATTAATCAGGAAATCTCTAAACCTAAACATGAGAAGGAACATATTTAAAATTCAGAGCTATTTAAAAAATAAGCTGTAATTATGCCAAAAATCATCTTTCCCAAAACATTTCTAGATTCATTGCATCTTATTAGGATGCATTTAAGGAAGTAATAAATTTTAAAATCATATATAAATCCTTGTTTCTGCAACTACAATCATATTAAGTAAATAAATCACAGAATCATCAAGGTTGCAAGAGACCTTCCAGACCAGCGAGTCCAACCATCAAAGCAGCATCACCGTAATTCCCTGAGCCATATCCCCCAAGTGCCACATCCAGACACCTCTTGAACACTTCCAGAGACAGTGACTCCACCATCTCCCTGGGCAACTTATTCCAATGCCTGACCACTCTTTCAAGTGAAACATTTTCTTTTCTAATATCTAAATATGCGGTAACCAAATTCATATTCTGCAGTCAGCAAATATCAGGAGGTCTAAAGCCAAATTAGTCAGTAGAAGCAATCCTTCATTGTGCTTAATTGATAATGTTCTGAGAAAGCTGCCATGGACACCAGACAATTCTCTGGGTCCTTGTGTTGGCCACTGTGATGTTATATTCTGTTTTGACTTTAGTTTGTGCTTAAAGGAACCAATAGTGTATTTACACAATAGATAATACATAAACTGTAATAAGTTATGACAAGCATTGTATTTCAAGACAATTATAATTTGCCTCTAGTAGATTTATAAGGCATGGGACTAAATACCTATTGAGTTTTACCACCCAAGAAGTACTGTTTTGGACTGAAATGCCTGGATTATATTACTGATATAAAATGAAAATTAAATTTCAAAATAAGGAAAACAAGCAATAGATTGATTTGTAAATGATGTCATTGCACACCAGCTCCAGGACATTCATTTTATCAAGAAGACTGAAGCTATTTATAAACAGCAATTGCTATCAGTTACTTTTCAATTTCTTAAAGTGTTAGGCAAAGAGGAATACAGTTCAGATGAAAAGAACCAGAAAAGTCTCATAAGCAGCATTACAAAGCAGAACTATTGCACAACTGTGATACTCTGCCTGTATCCAAAGTTTACAGTTCATGCACTAAGATGATCTGATTTGACAACTAAGAATCTGAAAATAAGACTTTTTTAAAGCTCAGATGTACAGACTAGTGCTCATTCATGACCAAACAGTCAAAATGCAAGAAGCTTAGTTGCATGCATTCATTATAAATGACAGTCCAGTCTATGAATCCTGGTATTTAAGTCAGGTAATTCAAACTTGCACTTAAGGTTTGCAACTTGTGGAATCTTCCAAAGTTTATTTTGGAATCAGTTTCTTCTCCTGAAAGAGCTGCAAGAACATAAAAAGCATCACAATTCACCAGTATAGATTAGCTAGCAACCACCCAGGTTGCCAGTCCCACCTTACACAGAGAGAGACATCCAAGATTCAACATCAACAGGTCAGCAAGACTTGGTTTCATTTATTTCATTGGAGGAAACCAAGTCCCAGCAGAGGCTGTTGGCAATAACAAACTCCCTCAGCCTTAGAGTGGGCAGATATGTACTTTCTGGTATCACACATAACAAACACCATGTACTTCAGGTGCAATAACTGAGGATGGCTTCTGGCCAGTGCGTTGCAAGGCTCTGATGGCATCCCAAGAACAGCAGCTTTCTTGGAAAGGTGACCATGTCTGATATGAATTGCTCATTTGTCACAAATATATCCATAGTACATAACTGAGGATTCTAAATCTTATTGGTTTTAAGACAAAGCATTATTGACACGTATCTGCATCTCAAAAATATTTTAAATTAGTCTTGGTAAAACATGTAAAATGCATACCTTTTCTTCTACTATAAAAAGTTTCAACTACATCTTCAAATGCCAGTCCTCAAAAGGAGAAAGCAGCATGAACAACGTGTTCACATGAAATACATTTTTTTCACCACTTCTGCTACCTATCTATTATTTTCTCTCTTTGGCAAATTCTGCTTTTCAACTGTGGCTTCAGACATCACAAGAAAAATAAAGAATGAAAACCAGAAGGTGGAACACTACTGTGAAGCTTAAATGAGCAAACTATAGAATTTGATTACATAAATAAAAGTAGGAATCAGATTTCAAAGGCAACATTAAAAAGATGAGAAACCTAGCTTGTATATGGGTCAGAGGTACTCTTTCATGCTTTATTTAATGTGAAAGTAACAGTGAACTACAACCTTCTGGGGTACATCTACAAACAGTGACTGAATGACAGCAGAATTTACCAATAAGGATAATATAATGTGCTATAGGTTAATAGATAAATTGATTTATAGTAAGAATAGAGCTTTGGAATACAAATTACCTATATTTTATAAAGATTCTTTTCTTAATTCTTATTCCATGCCCAAGAACAGAATAGTTTGCAATAGTATCTAGGAGAGAAGGCAAACAACTAGACAGTTAAAGGATTAACACTGAGTAGATATAACTCATAAATAATCCCTAACAAACTCTATGTAATAATTTGATCTAAAATATATGGAAAATCCCTTAAAATAAAAGATTTTTAAAATATCCTTCTGTATAATATAAACAGTTCTGAGTGCTTATAGGGATGAAAGAGAAATGTAGCTACAAAAGGTGTGCAAAAGTTCTACAGGTTAAGTAACAAACATATTCTGAAAGACCTGTGATTGACTGTCTTGAATTTAATTAATTTGTTCAAAATCTTCGCATATTGTGCAAACATAAGGAAATTCAAATGCCATGCTGCTTCATTCCAAAGACAGTAGCCAAGAAGGTTCAAGAATGCAAAGCACTAAGTTCAAATAATCAGTGGTCCAATTTACATTAAAAAAAATGAGAATTCTTAGAGGAAATGTATTTTTACAATTATATTCTGCTGTGTTATTTTACAGCTTTCATAAGCTGTATGTAAATTTTTTAACTGAAAACACAGATCTAGATATTTATATCTAGTAAGATTTCAGAAGAATTTGAAATATCCTAATAACAGGATGGCGATAAAACAAATTAAAAATCTTTAAAATAGAAAAAGTTTTGATTCTTCCTTGTAGCCAGTAAAAGGAGTGGCTCTGCACATTAGAAGTCTCCATCTGCAGTATTTACTGCACCCCAAGATAAAGTAAACCAATTAAACATGAGCATTTAAGAGTCCTAACACCTAACAGCATAATTGAGATGAGAAATTCCATAAGCTTCAGTGACAGTCAATATAATGTTAATCTCATTTGCATTTGCTAAATTTATTAATTGATTTAATAAATGAATGACAGAGCATATTAAAAAAAAATAAATATGCCTGCCAGATACTGTTGTTTAATTCATAGAAGGTATACAGTGAAGCAACAGATAAATGACCAATACTGTTTGTAACTCACAGATACTGCCAGTTCACATAAAAGTTCATTTTAACAAATGAACAAAGGAGCTCTAAAACTGTCAGCTGCATTATCTGTAACTGCATGAGTTTATTGCATCTATTCCCAAGCCATACCTATCACACCCACTCAGTTAGTCAAAGACAATTGTTAATGAAAAAGTATTTTCTAGTTCAATCTGCTCAACCCCTGCTACCAATCTGTATTCAACAGAGCACTTCCAAGTTGCCTGAAGTCAAGTTTTCAGATTGGAAGCAAACACGCTGGAGGAAAGAAACTTGACTCTTCCTGTGCCATACCTTGTTTCCTCATACTTCAAAGTTTGAATCATTTCTCAGGAAGTATTTTTCACATCCCATGTCAAGTCCAGTTCCATCTGTGCCTTAGCTTTCCTTATCCCATCCTCACACAACCAAACTGCATCCCTGTACATTGAAAAGGTTACTTGTCCTTGCTTCCACTGGCTCTGTATTTCTTTCCTACTCCTCAATTTAAAATCTGTGCTCAGATCTCAAGACACCCCTTCCTGAAAAACATTCCTGACAGTGCTGTAACAGGCATCAACCTGTGGGTAAAACTGTCAACATTTACCAACATATGACACAAAACTGGGGGCAAAATACCAGTACAAAAGCACAGTGTACTTTATTATCATACTTTCTAAGCAGTGCTGTTTTCAACTATTTAACACATCTCAGTGCTTAAATGAAATCATTGCGCACATATATATCCTCACTGCTCTCCCAACATACCTCTTGGAATTACCTACTTCTCTTATTATTTTTAAAATGCTATTTTGCACGTATGTCATATCAAACATAGCCCTGCTTGCTTAAGTTGGAGCATGTGTTTCAGCAAAACTTTCTATCAACAGCAACAAAGTTTGAGTGGCATTTATGTAGAAGGTGTTTAACAAATATCTGCTTGTTACTAAGTCATTATTGACACTGGATTGTGTCAGTAAGAGAGTGACCAGCAGGACCAGGTTCATCTGCCTGTACTGGTGAGGCACTGGTGAGGCCAGTGCTGAGGTGGCCTCAAAGGTGCAGCCACACCCCAAATCCTGTGTTTGGATCTGGGCCCCTCACTACAGAAAAGACATTGAGGTGCTGAAGTGTGTCCAGAGAAAGGAGCTGGTGAAGGGTCTGGAGCACAAGTCCTAGAAGGAGCAGCTGAGGCAGCTGGGGATGTTCATCCTGGAGGAAAGGAGGCTCAGACAGGGCCTTATCCCTCCCTAAAATTGCCTGAAAGGAGAGTGTAGCCTGGTGGAGCTCAGCCTCTTCTCTCAGGCAGCCAGTGACAGGATGAGAGGAAATGGCCTCAAGCTGTGATGAGGGAGGTTCAGCTTGGACATCAAGGAAGAATTTCTTCACAAGAAGGATTGTCAGGCATTGGAAAAGGTTGCACAGGGAAGTGGTGGAGTCACCATCCCTGGAGGTCTTCAAGAAACTGCTGGTTGTGGCACCTAGTGCCATGGTGTAGTTGATAAGGTGGTGTTGGATCATAGGTTGGATTCAATGATCTTGATCTTTTCCAACCTGAATGATACTATTCAGAGATAAGCCTTGTAACTGTTCATTAAACCAGAAGGTCACCAGCTGCCTTGTATACATGGTGAGATAGATGTTTACATTTAAAAGAAAAACATTCTGAACTCTGAGCATCAGAGTCAACAAGCAGACTGTAAAACTGTACGAAGTGGCTATGTTAATACCAGCTGTTTTAAATGTCCCTGCACACTGTGATAAAATGCTTTTTTGGTAACTGCATTCCCACCACTTCAAATTTTAAAACATTCTCTAGTTAATCACCAAAATATTACAATAACAATGCTTATTGTTTTCACACTTTTTTCATCTTCAGTCTATCAAAATAAATTGCCATGAATAAAGCAGATGTTGAAGTCTGCTCCTACAAAGACAAGATCCTTATGTAGGTAATTTTTTTGTAAATTACAAATTCAACTTCATGAAGCATTTCTCACCACACTTTGCTTTGCACTCAATTTTAGGCACACAGCACCTTCTCTATCTGCATTGTCTTCCTCATTAACTACAGTACGAAGCACAATCCTGAATATCCACCATCCAAAGCAACTCAGGTCTGCATAGGTTCATCCCACTGCAAAAGCATATGAACAGCACTGAAATGGAACCATCAGCTCCACTTAGGATCATGCTGCTCTTGGGTAGACTGCAGAAACATTCATAATTATCACGCATACCCAGTGGAGAAAGTGAACTTTGGGATATGTCAGGAAGAATTTCCAATTATCAATATTTGAGAAATGCTACCTGCTCAGGCCAGTCTGCTCAGAATATTCTCTTTGGATGAGGGATATGAGCAAAATAACATCTGGAAGTCTTTCACATCACCCATCCCTGCTTAAAAAAAAAAAAAAAAAGAACCTATTGTCTCACTTGATGATTTATGGTTATAATTTTTCTAGTAACTGTCAACTTTCTGTTGCCAATTATTTAAATATCAAAATAATATATCTTCCTGAGGCAATAAAAAGCAATAAAAATAAGAGTTGGCAGTTATTACTTAAATTATAAAAATTTTGATGCAAAGAGCTCATCCAATTAGTAAAAGAGTGTACCTTTTAGCTAGAGTGCTTAATGCTGTTTTCATTTAGATTGTATTTGTGTTCAAGTCCAATAACAGCAAGTGAGAGTGACAGGGATCCATTTTGTGGATCCTGCCATCTGGCACGGGATGCCTTGGAAGAGTCACAGAACATCTGTTTAAGCACCAGATGCTCTCGAGGCAGACACACAACTTGTGTGAGGGGCACAGAGGGTAAAAGGTCAGTCAGATGGGTGTCTCACTGGGCTGCAAGGTGTCTCCTCTACACTAGCTGCATCCAGGCTTTTTGGGTTTGACTTGAGCCAAATACCCATTCCAGACCACTTCTGCTCCATACCAGTAGCCAAAAACATAGGAGCTAAGTGGAAACTTCTGGACAGGGGTGGGAAAATAAGGGAAATGATGATAATTTAGAGTAAATAATAAAAGTAACAGGTAATTCTGTTGTTGAAGGGAATAAGGGACAGGGACTATTTGATTATAAAAAGGATGCTGCTGCAGGTGAAAGCAAAATAGAATTTCCTGTACTGAAGAGATGAAAGAAGAAGAGAAGATTGTCTGGCAAGACAGAAACGCAAGCAACTGTTGTAGGGAGAGAAGAGTTGCTGCTGCTTTCCAGTGCAGGAGGGACAGGAAACTGAAGCCCAGGTCAATATTTTAACCCAAAGAATCCAGGAAAAGCGTATCTCCTGAGGTTTCCTAAATTCAGCAGTCTTTACCAAGTAGAGCAACACAGTAAGAGCAGACCAATGCAATGATGCTGCTGAGGACCTTGTAATTACACAACACACATTTTGCAGGCTTTTACTACAGTCTAGTTCAAATCTGAGGCCCAGATCAAGTGTTTTCACTCCAGCAATTTTGAGGACAGTTATCCTACAAATATTTGGTTTCCAAAGAGCAAATATATCAGGCAGATACTCGGTGAAGCACTTCATTATCCTTCATCATCCTTTTGCCTGTCACACATGGTAAGACCAGGTGGCAGAGGCAGTGATATGCATCTCTTTTATAAGGCTTTTATTAGGAGTCAGTCCTTTCTGTTCATCTTTGTTTCTGCTTTGAGTCTTCCTGTCTTTCCTTACACTTAAGTGCCACCATAAAGCCATCAGGATTTCCCGCCCTCTCTTACTCTTCTACCTGTAGTAGATACTCTGTGGGAATACCCCAGATGAACTGACTTCATGGAGCCACTTGATTTTGAGGAGAGATTTTTTTTCTAGGAGTCTCTAACACCACTGCTGCTTTGACTTTAGTCTGATACCAGCTAGAGGCACCAGAATCTCTGGATGAGACTGCATCATCCTGGGACATAGGATAAACCATACAGCATATGCAGAACATCCTGATGCAGAGGCTTACAGTCAAAGTCTTCTGCTATGAGCTGGCATTGTGATTTCACCATGCTCATAATATATTACAGGTGCTCATAATTTTTTTCAGGAAGAGTAGCAGGCAAAGGTACAATCAAGACTGTTGGGGGTGTTTTTTAAACTGTATTTTTTGAAAGTGTACACATAAATCTATATGGAGAACATCTTTCCTCACGTGAAGCAGTATGCTGGTGGAACTGCTACTGAAGGGATGGACAATGACCACTGACAGTGATGTCGACAGCAAAGACTATGAGGTTTTATTAGTCTATGGTGTAAGCAGAATATTTCAGTAGGATATTCCACATGGAGCAATACAATATAGTATGAATCCACAGAGGTTCCCTTTGTTATGCTAGCGTTACAACTTAACCAAAAAAAAAACCCCAAAAAAATGAGGCAATACACCTCTAACATACCTAACATTTGTCAGCTATGCTAAGGTAATACAACAAACACTAATACCAGAGGATTACTTTGGGAAGATCCACCTGGAGCTCTTTCTTTGTATCGATGCAGCCTGAAAACATTTCTAATTTGACAGCCTAAAGCAGCAATGAATAACTAAAAAGCTTCTCCAAAGCCTGTTCTGATGAATCACAGTATAAAATTAGAATTTTACTGTTAAAATATCCAGAAAAGTCTTATGGGAGAAGTTTCTTATTCTTGCAAGTATTAGCAAAGCTGTGCATTTATTATGAGAGTTAAATTTTACTTTGCAATTCCAAAGGGATAAATGGCCCTGCCATTGCTTTCTATCACTTTTATAGTCTTGCTTTAAAATGCTATCATCATTAAGAATAAACTTTCCACTGTCTTTCAAAGTGAAAGTTTTATTTTGCTAATGCTATTTTTTATAGTATTATCAACCAGTCTGAGACAAAAAATTTCTTTCAATAGGATATACCAGCATCACTGCAGAACTCAGTTAACTGACACTGAAATTATTTTTCCCTCAGCATCTCAGATGATAATTGGGTCTCTACTGAACATCTTAATCAGTCATTGAGGAAAGCTTTTTAACATGCATGTGCAGGGAAATATGATGAGTAGTCTGGCACAATCATTTTCATAATTGAGTAGCTGTTAATGAATTCCATTTTTGTAAATAGAATCATAAAACTGGAGGAAATCCCCACAACTTTCCTGTGCAAATGCTAGCTCCTGAGTTATCCACAATCAGGATATTGAAACACTGAAGCACCATTACTATGCCAACATGGAACATAACACTAACTAAACCCTGCTTCTCACAACCAGACATGCAGACAAATCCTCCATTCTCCTAGGACTCACAGGTTCCAGGCTTCTACCCAGCCTACTTTAAATGCAGCTTCCTTAAATATAATTAACCAAACCTCACATTGTTTACAAATGTATATAAATATTAGAATGAAGTATCAAAATAAATTCTGAAATACTGTATAATTAATTTTCATGCCACAAAGTGAATACATTTTAAAATAAATTTATGGGTTTTTTCTTCAAAACCATAATTGTGGAATATCAAAGCAATGGAATAAATGAAAATCTTACAAGGTAAAAAAAGAAAGGCAAAACAAAACAAAAGAAGAAACCAAAACCCCACTAGTCAGCCTAAAAGCTCAGAGTGAGGTAGAATCTCAAGCTTATGATGGAGAATTCCTCACCACTTTTTCTTTCTCTCAAATCTGATCCTGTATGTTCATTCCTCCCAGATCTTCTTTCAAAAGATGACAGAGAGAATAAGATCTGTATCTCCAGATCTGGCCAGACACAGCATTCCCTAGAATGTGTTCCCCCACACAGAGCATAGCATCAGTGGTCATGTCATCAATCACAGAAGCAGAGAAATTAATATAAATGTGCTTATTTCTAAACCTGATAGCTTGTTCATACTTGAAAAGAGATAAATCACTCTACAAGTATCTCATAAATAATGTTCACTTACAATGAAAGCATTAATAATTGCAATAGTATGTACGAAGATCTATGCAGAAGGCTATTCACCTATCACAGTGTGCAGAAAGAAAAAAATAATAGCATGAACAGTTCAAAAACTCTGAGACACAATAGACTTAAAAGATATAAAATGCTGTGGGGAGGAAAATGTGGAATCACACAAAAAACTTGTGAAGTAAAGCTGTGAATCCGTACGCATTCCACTCCTCCGCAGATACTGGCCTGGGGCTACTATACGTCTGAAAGAGGGTGTCTGCGTGGAGATTTACGAATTAACTGCACTTCATTTTCAAAAACTGCTATTCATCATTGCTTGGTGTTTTCAACAAGGGCAATCGAGCTAAAATGCTTCAGCTGAAGCCACTAAGTATTTGCTAACTTGATACTGATGTCAATTCCAGGGTGGAGAAAAGCACAGAAATTAAGGATCGTGGTAGGCCAATTTCACAGGAATTTTGCAGAGAACATTATTTTGTGACTTTTACAACTCCTTTCTGCTACTTGAATTTTTATTACAGCTCACTCTTCCCCTTAGCTTATACTAAAACCACTGGATCCTAGTTTTTTCTCTACTGAAAGATGCTGATAATCTCTACCAAGTGGGAAAGATGGAATAACAAGAACATGATCTTCATCACTGGTACTTTTATTTATATCTGACTGATGGGGCAAAAAAGAACAGTTTTTTAGTTGCTCCCACTTTAGCACCTTAGCCTTCTCTATGCCACGGTGAACAGATACTGTTCATCAGAACAATAGCATGCCACGTTTCAATATAGGGTGCATTTGTAACTCTGGTAGGCCTTTAGTGTTCCCGCATGTTTAGGAATGTCTTGTTTTAAAATAAATACTAGAAATTTGAGTAATAAAAATATAATTATCATCTGCCTCTGACTATCATCATAGTAATAGAAGTGTTGCTGACTGATGAAGAAATATACTATTTATGCTGCAGGGACAGCAAATCAACACTTTTTTATACTCAGTCAGTTAAAAATCCAGTCTGCATTATGAAACTTCATTGGTATATAAAATAATTACTCATTGGTACATAAAATAACTCACCTCTGGACTGCAGTGATTAATCCTTCTGGCTTTCTCCTCCTGTATTATCTTTTTACAATGATCTATATTATTGCCACGATAACAAACTCATCAATTCAAGACAATACTTGGTCTTTACTGGGTAAAACATGTTTATGTAAAATGCATGCTTATTGTCCTAAATCACATCTTCAAGATATCTTTCATATGTAGTAAAACATTGTCTCAGTAGATTAGAGCAAGTATTTCCAAAGATGCCTACAAAGCACAACCCTCAGAAACCTCTTATCTTATTTTAATATCATATCTTTAATCTTATTTTTCTCACTATATCCCTAGAGTGAATATTAAAAAGAAGACCTATTTTATAGTTGCCAAGTGGGGATACATCATCTGAACTGCAAATTTATATTTAAATGCTTTAGATCTTCTAGAAAGATTAAAAATGTGTTTTCATCTATATTTATGAAGTACGTATTGATAGAGTTTCCAAATTCTGTCAGAAGAAGTAGAAGAGTCTTCCCTCATTCAGAGATGATGTGGTTATTGCAATGCCTTTCCTGTTCTCACTGGAAGAGTTGTGGGCCACGGTCTACAGTCAATTGAATTGAAGTCAATTTTACATTAGATGCCTTTTTGAGAAAATAGAGAGGAAATAAACTGTTCACTGTATCAGTTTTCAATTTTAAAATACTAAGGTTAACTCAAGTGTCAGAACTCAAACAATTAAGGAGTTTCTGTGCAGACTATTTCAGGATATTTTTGCATTTTGCAAAATGCATAATTCATTTGCATTATTCACTTTTTGCCCCACAAGACCCAGTGGGAACAGCACTAACAAGTGTGGCAAACTACCAAGACTGATAAAACAATCATGGACTCCACTAAGACCCATACCACAAAAAAACTAGTTCATTGCTGCTACCCTGCTCCCAGTCTTTTTTATTTCTCTCTCCTGCAATGTTCCCTCCTGTCTTGCCTTTTTTCTCCCTCTCCCACTCATATGTCTCTTTACCCCTTATTCCCTCTTCTTGACACCAGGTGCCCAAGCTGAGAGTGGTTATGAACACCTGAAAATCTTATTGCAATTAAAACACATTGTACACCACCACCAAATAGGAGCAATGAACTGCAGTGTGTTCTCTGGGAAAAAAAAAATGGGGAAAAAAATGCCTGTGTGGGCTCTATTCAAAATCTTTGTGGAAAGGGCAGCCATAAAGAAAGCTGAAACCCGTGGACAATAATCCATGATGAATACAGAGGAACATCTGCGAATTTCACAGCTGTAACTTCCACTAGCATCAACAGTGTATGTACAAGAGAGAGCATTTATAGAGCTGAATCACTGGCTAAATCTGAATTAACCATCAAATCATATAATATCCTCAGCTGGAAGGAGCCCACAAGGTTCACTGAGTCCAACACGTCTCAAAGGACAACCCCCAAAATTACATCATCTGCCTACAAGCATTG
>VZTB01011155.1:394757-466002 GCA_013397245.1 Thryothorus ludovicianus
TTTTGAAATGCCTCTTAAGCACCCAGAAGAATTTTTGAAAGCTTCTTTGTTACTATTGTTTTATGTAATCTGAGCTAAGCCAGAAAAAAACAGAAGGATTCTGTACTATAGGTATTTTAGTTACCTGATAAATGATGCCTCTGGGGGATAGCATGGAAGCCAAGTAAGACGATTACTTTTTGATGCCCGACTTAGACAGTAAAAGAGTACAAACATCGCTTTAAGTGGAGAACTGCAGCATTAACAACTCAAAAGTGCAACTGTCCTTAAATAGATGCAATGGTCTTCAGAGGTTTCTGTCGGGGAGGCTAGCTATGGGAAAAAAAGTTAAAAGCCATTTGTTGGCAAACAAAATTTTGTGTCAAAGTCCTTTCATCTTAAGTGTTTATGTTTCCATTAAGAGATAAGAGGTCAACANGGCTGAATCTGAGGTACAAGAACAAGGATGTTTAAAGGCCATTTTATGAAGTCATGACTTTGAGGATATGTCTACATGCCTTAATCACTTTAGCTGGCAAGTTGATGGAAGAACTCTGGTTTCTCCAATTATAAGTTCAATAGCTGAAACAAGTCTAAAAAGGTCATGTGTAAAAGGCATAAAATATTAACCTCATAGTTTTCTGTGCAGCTTGTTAAACTCCCAGAACTTGTAATAGCAGAGACAAATTGAGCAACTTTCTGACCTTTCTCTGATAAAAACCTAGTTATTTAATGAAAGCCCTAAAGGTTACCAATTATTTTTCTTACAAGTCCATCTTCCTCACACTGGGAATTTGGTACTGCACTGAGAAATTAGTTTGTGGAAATCTTCATTCAAGTGCTATTAGAAGAGTTGCTAATCTGTAGAAAATCCACTGGTTTGATACGTGTTTTGGCTAGAAGAGGAAGAAGAATTGAGGGGAAACAAGAGAGCAACAGAGAAAGGTGTCAAGAAAAAAAGAGCAAGAAAATAAAGGAGCATGTATGACTGCATTCTAGCTAGACACACAAAAATGCTGAAATAAAAGAAGAACAATCCAAATTTTTATCAATATTATCCAGTATCAAGCTTCAGGATACAGCCAAGCAGCTGTGCTTCCCACAATGTCACACTTAGCTTATATAATAACTTAGCTTATATGAATAACTTAGCTTCTTTTTACAGGTTTTCCTCCTAATTTTCAGTATTTGCTTTCTCCATTACATCCTACTTGACCATCATTAAAACAAAGATTCTTGTTCTAATATATAATAATATCATGCCAGTCATTCCTATTTTCAAAGTGAACTTGTAATTAAATTAAGGAGTTGGAATTTTACTAACACTTTCATCAACACTTGCCAGGAGTTTTGCAAGTAAAAGTAAGGTTGCAAAGTTCTGTGTTTATGACCTTTCCTGACTCAAAGCCCAAAACTTCCCCAACATTTTGGTAAAATTTGAACTAATACATTTCTTAATTGACTAATGTGCCAGATACATGTTCTTTTTTAATTTTTGACATCCTCTGAATGGTACAAAACAGATGCAAAAGGCTAGTTTGACCAAATAGAGTTCAGTTCAAAGTACAAAGCCATGTCTCTAAACCTTTCTCATCATGTCATTTCTACTTATTGTAAAATATGCATTCATGACTGACTGCAGATTGTACTAATAATTCTGGATAAAAATGTGTCAAGCCTCCACAAATATCAGTTTCTGGTTTTACTGGTGAATGATTGGCTATGAGTTTGTATTAAGAAACTTACAGATTCTGATTTCTATGAGTCTATCCATATAAAAAGTTTCAGACTGATTTGGTTTTCCTCTTTGTCCCAAACTCTATGGAAACAAGACCACTCTGGCTTATCACATAATTTGCACAATTCTCCTTGATGAAAGAGTGAACTGTCCATAGGATCACGATATTTAAAAGTTCAACTTCTACCTCTTGAAAATACTAAGCAGTAATTACTTGGCCTTAAGGATTTCTAGGAATAAATGGAAGTTTCCATATTCATTACAATCTATTATGTCATAGTAGCTGAAATAAAGAAAAATTCCATTTTGAGAAAAGTGAGGTCTCCAGGCAGCATCCCAATCATTTTAATCAGATTGCAATCATTTGATCAATTCTATGCTGATTATTAAGTGAATTGAGAAGCATGCAGGGGTCATGTAGGGCAGAAAATATTTGTTATGAATGAGTTTCCAAAGTTTTATTTTGTGATTTTACTTCATTTGTCCTTCAGGCTCATTGTCTCAGTACTGGCTGCCAAACCAACTTCTACTTTGTGGATTATCTCATTGAGGGGTGTGTTCCCTCTTTTGAGAAACACTGCCTTAATGTTTACCCATAATACTATTTTAAGGGATCTTTGATGAAAAAGAAATCATAAATGTTTACCTTTGGGGTTTACCAAGACAGACATAAAACACTTCTAGCACTCTAAGTATTTCTTGAGCCATCAACCACACTGTAGATGGGCCTCTTGTCTTCAAAAAGTATTTAAGGCTACAGTAAATGTCCAGTATGTTTGCATAAGAAATCACCCACAGTTCAGGTTCCTTTTAGTTTCAAGCAGCTTCATAACAAGTATTCTATTGCATCATTTGTCTCTTTTTAGTGTAGGCGCTGTGATTTTTCTGGCTGTCAGTGAATAGTTCCTTTATCTTAAGCAAACAGAAGTTTCAGAGGCAAAAATATTTGGGCCCACCTTACCCTTGGCAAGCCTTAGCACATTTTTGCTGCTCTGACACAACATTCTATTAATGCTTCTCTAAAGTAGAATTATTTTAAATTAATACAGTTCTATAAATGAGATATAGTAATGTTACTTTCTTATTTTAAAGCTTTCTGTGGTTTCCTATGTCCATCCAAATGTGCTTTGTGTGGGATGATTACTGCTCCTTTTTATTCCCTGTGAACAGTAATGAAGTCATCACTGAAACTTACAGATCAAGATTTTATTTCTGTAACCTTCACAAGCAGTTGAATTTGAATTCCCATGTTAGGAAATGTTTCTTTTGATTATTTTATTGATTATTTTTTCTAATTCAGTCATAAGACTATCATTATTATTATTAAAGGTAGAAGAGCAGTAAATAGAGAAAATAGGGTGTTTTTTAAACGTTACTGTCATATTCAAGCATAACCCCATTAAGTACCTAGAATATGTCTGAAGACAATAATAATGTGTGTGTGTGTGTGTGAGATCAAGGCCCAATTTCAGTATTACTCCATTGCCCAGAACATAGAACAACAACATGCAGCTGAGGTATCCTCCCAAATCCCAATTATATAAACCAATACTTTTAATATATATCTTGTCCTGCAAGAATGCAATTATTTGACATTACCTTTCATATTCTTTGGGTTTTTAGCAGTTCTTAAGACTCCTTCTCAGCACAAATTTGTTCATTTAAGAATAACTTAGCTTCCTTTTATAGGTTTTCCTCCTAATTTTCAGAATTTGCTTTCTCCATTACATCCTACTTGACCATCATTAAAACAAAGATTCTTGTTCTAATATATAATAATATCATGCCAGTCATTCCTATTTTCAAAGTGAACTTGTAATTAAATTAAGGAGTTGGAATTTTGTTAACATTTTCATCAACACTTGCCAATAATATCATCCATCAAAAAAATGAGCCTTTCTCTCTATTTTTATTTCACTTTGCTTATCAGCTATTTCCTTCAAATTATCTGAAAAATGATGAAAAATAATTTCATAATTTTGGACTCTGATTTTGGATACTGAATAGTCTTTGGCCCTTTGTACATTGAATGTGCAAATCACTTCTAAATTTGCAGAACTGTTTTTGAAAAGAAAAAAAATCATAAATGCCATTTTAATTAACAGTATTTACAGGATGCAAACTAGACATTTTATGAAGTGGATCCAATCTATATATCCATCTCAGTAATGTGGTATCCTATGCATGATGTTTATGAGAGAAATAAGTATTTGTGTACTACCTGCAAACATGAACTTGTTATAGGCAAATGAAAGGTAAAAAGCAGGTTATTTATATAGCACATTAAAGCCTTTTCCTTCAATTCTCCTGATTAGCTTCTTGGTTATCAAATAGTCATAAAAATACTTGACATCTTGTTCTAAATACCAAACAAACACAGCATTTAAGTGAAAATAAAGGCTCATAATTTTTCTTAGGGCTTCACAGGTCCTTCAATATCATAAGAACTGAACTCTTTGGTTCTAAAAACATTTTATTTCTACTTTCAAAACAAACCAAAAAAGCTATACTTTCAAAATGTACTTATTTCAACAAATTTACTTTTCTAATGCAAAATCCAGAAGACTGCCCCCACTTTCTTTTATATCAACATATACTTACACTTACTTAATCATATAACCCTTCTAAACATAACATGATTTCACCTGAACATTGCTATGGCCATGTCTCAATAAATTCCCTTTTTTCTTTTAATTAGGAAATGTGTACCTACCAACTGTGTATGCACGGTAGTGATGATATAAAGCTGTCAGCTAGAGGAAAGCTCCATGAAATAACCTGTCATCACTCTTTTCCTGAAATAAATTATAACTTTCTGGGACTTCTAGAAAGCATCTAGTGACAGAATTTATTGCAATAATAGGCTATCCTGCATTAGCACAGGTGCTTTTTGTATTTCTACTTCCTCTAGACTCCCCATCATGCCTATATGAAATTCCATTCGCAAGCATGGAACTCACCTATAGGTTTATTTATTAATGACTTGTACTAGAAGTAAAATACCTTGGTGACTCTCAAATCATGCTTTGGACTTAAGATTTAAAAAAAAGGAACTGTTTTAAAGATATTTTTTCATGTAACAAGCTGCTTTTGTTCACAGTCTCTCAGTCCCAGCCAGAACAGCAATAAATTTGGGGCTATGTAATTTCTAGATTCATACATCAAGTCTTTCCATAGGTCTTTATCTAGAAACAATTATGTTCTATATAGATCTGCAGCCAAAAGTAAACTTGACATATATAAACTTCACATATATAAAAATTATGTGTACAACCTATTCTTTTGTTATTGATCAAAGTAGACAGCAGGAACTCAAGACTATATGCCTGTCTTTGTGAGCAGGGACATGTTTTAAAAGCATTTTAAAACAAGACAGCTAGAAATAGTTTACTTACTTTGTGAGATGTTTTACTCCATATGACTTTCTGTATGCTAATAAGTGATGATTCTGCCTGCAGTGATCTTACATAATGATTCTAGCTTTTTATTTTGAAAGAATGGAGGCAGCAGTCTGCTGCAATCCTCTTATCACCACAGATCAAGAATTCCCACTCAGATCTCAACTGCTCTTATATGTGCCAGTTAATATTAAAATGTCTTGGTGCCATGCACATCAAAATCTTCTGAAGATTATAAGAGATTTTTCTTTCTTCCAGTCAGCTTTACTAACTGTTACTATCCACATATGTCTATTTGATTCACTAGCATATAATATCCTGTACACACAATGAAGTCTAAAAGGCAAAAACTGCAGTTAGACTAAAGCAATACTTGAAGCATTACTTTTTATCACAATAAGGTATTAGAGCTATATTTCAACCATTATTCAAATTATTTTTACCTAAAGAAGCCAGAATTCACCCTGAAAAATTGAGGTTTCATAGCAGCAGAAAGAAAACTGAACAGTTGTATATCCTTCAGAGTTTTACAAACAAGAGACAAACCAATGTCATATAATAGCAACATTCATATTGTGTTGACATTAAAAGTCTATAAAAGCATAAACTGATAGGTATTGATACTCACAGCTCTTATTAAAGCAATAGAATTTTATGGAAAAAATCAAGTGCTTGGAACACCAGAAAAAGATAAAACTAAAGCCACATTTAATCAATTATATATAAACCCAAACACATAATTCAACCCAAAAAATGCAGTTCATATTACATTTATTCTTCTTTATTAAAATTTCTAGCTTACTTTTTCCTTCACTGTTTACTGAGTTAAGAAGCTGCAAAACTATATCTGCACTGGAGGCAAGGCATCCCACTCTTCTGGTTGACAGAACATGTTTCCCAGGCAAATGGTTTATTTTTAAATAGCTTTTGTGAGTACAAAGCATATTGGAGTGCTAATTCTTATTGCCTCCAGCTGAGGCAATTTGCTGCTATTATAGACACTGTTCCAACACCTATATGCCATGCCCTTCCTGTCACCTGAGTATCAAACTGTTTTGATGAGGGACATAAAATGCTGCAGAACCACTGATTGAATGTACTTTCACTATTTTCTCTTTTTCTAATGCTGAATAAAGCAAGTTCCCAAACAGAAAAGCAAAAAGGGTCTTGATGTTTTCATGCATTTCTAAAAAATGTTTACCATTTATTCCTCTCTAATCAAAAAGCTTACATTTTTGTCTGTAACTAGAGGCTTGTCTGAATTTTGAACAAGAACAGGCAAGAATCTTCCCAAAAAATCCTTTCATGTCATATTTGTTTCCTTTTGATTTTGTTTTAAATGAAGATTCTATCATTAATCATATAAATTGCAAAAGAAGATAATTTGCACGCAGAAAGATAATTACATACCTTATATTGGATAAGAAGACCATAAACTAGAATGTTTTTCTTTTTAGTTTCTCTTGCAAATTTCTTGACTGTAGTTAGGTCTTCCATCCCAATGTTGAAAGAATTATTTTCTGAAATATCCAAGTGCACCTGCAAAAGAAGAGATGATGAAAAAACAAAACCCATTTTTTCCATAGAGTGCAATTTTAGACTGATGTTTTTTAGTATCTCATCTTTAAGTGCTAAGCACACATAAAAATACAGTCTAAAAAAGGCTTTTCTTAGATAGTTTCTATTTAGTAGTAAATAGAAACTATCAGTATTCAGTAGTAAACAGAAACTACTGAATTCCACTACTTACACATTTAGGGACATGAAAACTATTTTTTTCAAAGCAGAAGAAACCAATATGCCAGAACATGTCATGCATCTTAAAAATATTCAATTACATTTGAAAAAACAATATTCTTTTATAAGCTCTAGACTAACCTTCTCAGGTTTTGTTTGTTTGGTTGGTTTTTTTACTATCAGAGGACTATAGAATACACGTCTTTCATAAGCATCTTGAAGGTTTTCAAGACAGAACTGAATTTAAAGTTTAATAGGAACTTTACTATCCTTTCAGTATAGCCTATTAGTCACCTAAAATGGATTAATTTCAAGATAATACTTTGAGTTTAAAAAGCAGAAACTACCCTCAAAAGAAAGTAGGGATATGACTATCCCGAGCTCTTGGGCAGGAAAAGGCAGGTCTCATCTGCATCAGGGATGCTGTACAAACATGGCAGGTCTTACAGGACCTGAACTGAGTTCAAGAAGTGTTTGGACAACACTCTCAGGCACATGGTGTGACTCTTGAGGTGTCCTGTGCAGGGCCAGGAGTTGGACTTGATGATTCTGATGGGTGTCTTCCAACCTGGCACATTCTATGATACAATGAATTCTCTCCTGGGTATCCTGTGCAGGGCCAAGAGTTTGACTCAATGATCATTGTGGGTCCCTTTCAACACAGAATATTCTGTGCTTTTGTAACTGGTATTTCCAGGGAGGTATCAACCAGCTCAATCCTTTCTCAAGCCTTACGTATTTCACATTTGAATCAATTTCCCTTGCAAAGCTTCTATTAGCTGTAGAAATCAAAATTAAGGATGATAATTTGTACATATAAGGTTTCAGCCCCTGTTAATAGCAGAAATATCTTTATCCCTAAAAGAAAGAAAAAGCATTTTTCTGGTTGAATGATTCCATCATATAAAACTTATCTGGTAGGGGTAGGAGTATAGAGATCACTCCAAAAATCAGTGCTTAGGAAAATTATTTCAAGTTTTCTTTGTACTTTATGTTTCTTTTATACTGACAGAAAGTATGTCCTCCCTCATTTTCCCTTGTAATACTTTTTTTAAAAAAGCTGTTTATCGCCTAAATGCATACTCACCAGAAGGAAAACTATTGTCTTCTACTACACAAGCAGAGATTAATTTTTATACTCTCATTATTTTCTTATTTTCTACCCAAAACAAGGCTAAGTACTACTTATTTACAGCTATTTATAAGAAATTATAAAATCTATTATTTTGAGAGAACTTAACCTAGCCCCTCTTTACCATTAACCTCTTTGACAGCTTTGAAAAGAGATTTTTCTCAAACTTTGGTACTGAAATGCAAATAAATGCAACTGCAGGGCTGAAATACTAGCATTCCTTTCTTGCTAACCCTAAGCAAAGCAACAACATAAAAATCAAATCCATTCATGCCATTTACAAACCTGAAAACGTATTGCTCAAAAAAGTAATGTCAGTTTAAGAATAGGGTTTGTCAGGTTACAGCATAATTGGAGAAGATACTGGCTTGATGCAAATGAGTAATTGCCTGAAATTTACCTCTGTGATGCCTATTTCTCCTGCAACATTAATCTTCCCCTTTGGTCCAGATACAGTAATCCAATTGCTGCTCCAGCTTACAGATACCACGAAACAATCCAGTCAGGAACCAGGAAAATGGATAGACTTGGAATCTGTGGCTACTGATATGTGGGAATATGGACAGAAGTTATCGTGTCCACTGCAAGCTCATCCTTTTATTGGATCAATGCTCACTGGGCTGGTTTAATAGAGAATCTGGCACAATGATAACACCTTTTACAACTAAAGAAGATGACTATTGGAAGAAAGAAAATATCTTTTTTTTTTCCTAATTATCAGATTATTATGAAAAAGTTGCTTTTGTTATGAAATCAAAGAATAGACAAGAACTTTCCAATTACCCAAGTCCAATTACATCAGACTGTTCCTAGTTACAAGTTTAGAATGGAAGCAGTTAGCTGCTCTCCCCATTTATTCTTTCAAGAGTTTTACTTATGAGAGTAGAAAAACATGTATCCCTTACAGCTGGTACCTAAGACTATGCATGTAAATGTCATCACACAGCTTAAAATTCTGATTCACATTTGTCTGAGAAATATTAATATGTCCTTTTACACTGAAAGTGTATTATAGGATTTTTCATGAACATTTATTGAGGTAATCTGTTAAGAAAGAATATAGGAAAGAATAAAGTTGAGGAAAATTCCACTCATGAGCTTTAGCAAAGAGGAGACCTAACACTAAATTTAATTAAATACTGCTGAAGGAAGCACCTGTCCTCCTTACCATCTGTAATGAGTTTTAGAGACCCAAAGTTTAAAGGACTTCAGTACTTTCCAGTGATAATTTTGAGACAATGATTTGTTAATTCTTGTCACTTAAAACATACCTTCCAGATCTCCTTTTCTTCCCTTCTCGTATTGCTAAAAGATAGTGTGGTACTTACACCCAGTGCCCAAGTGCAATTAAGCAACATACTTTTAATAAATGTATTTCTATCAGGGTTTTAAATATTAGCAACTGTTTCCACCTAGTTATGAGGTTTTTTTGCACTGTCTAGTTCTTGGAAATTTCATGTAGTTGTCAGAAACAACTGATGGATCTGGAGGATAGTAAATGGATTAAATGCATTATTTCCTCCTAAGGCTATTTTAAAAGGAGTCCACCTAAATAATTTGTGCATGCTTCAGGCTGCTCAAGCAAGTACACTTTCATTAAAAACGGTTCTGGGTTCTACAGTGACTTCAAGACCTAGTATCTCAAGGGCAAAATCCAAGTTTTGTGGGGGAATTGTGTAAGAATTATTTGCACTCCTGTTCATTAGGAGACACTAAGACCAGAATGCTTATAGCTAAAACTATTAAACCAAAGTTTTCACATTCCTAGCATCACACTAAAAAAAGTATTTAATTGAAAATCCAGACTGGAAAGTGCTATCAGTTGGGCACAAAATAAGCATGCTTTTGACACCTTAGCATCAGCTACTTGATAAACAATTACAACTTTATCTTCACTCAAAATTCAATACAGACAGAAATGTTTTTTAATATTCTTGATAAAGGACTAATGAAATAATTTTCAGTCCAGAAAAGAGCATTTTGCACATCCAGTGGCCTTGCAAATGACCAACAGAACTGGAGACATGTAATTGCTTTGATTATGAAAGGCAGAAGTAATTTATCTTTGAAAATTCAGTAAAATAAAGTTTTACTCTGAAGTTCCCCAGAAACAGGGTCAAGAAAAAAAGATGGTCTACAAACAAAGTGCTAAATATTGATAGAATCACAGTAACTCACTCCAAGAGAACAGCATACAATAGGTGAGGCTATAATAGTATGACAGGTGAGGCTCTACAGAAGGATCTGGTCTGGATACATGGGCTGAGGCCAAGGGTATAAGGCTTGAGAGGGCAAAGAGTCAGGTCCTGAACTTGGGTCACCGCAACCATACCCAGCATCACAGGCTGGGGCAGAGGGGCTGCAAAGGTGCCCCGTGGAAAAGGAGCTGGGAGGCCTGGCTGCCAGTGGCTGAGCATGAGCCAGCTGTGCCCACGTGGCCAAGAAGGCCAATGACATCCTGGTCTGTATCAAAAACAGGGCAGCCAGCAGGACCACACTTGCACAGAAAAAAATAAAGCCACTTAATTCTGTTCCAATTGAGTGTTCAAGCACAGCACACGCTTTGCAGCATCCCCAGCAGAGACAGAGCACAACAGCAAGGCAGGAGTTAACAGTTCAGGACAACCAGCCAGCCACAATGAGCCTTTCACAGAAATATATAACTAATAAACTGTCATTTCCTAGTGTCTGCTTCCTGACAGGATGCAATACATTTGTTGAAGTGAAAATGAGTTTCTTTAGAGACCAATTTACAGTTTGAATTTACAATTTTATTCCGAGTTAGCAGCAGTCTAACTTCAAAAATATTTACATTAAATATCATTTATATATATATATTAAACAATAATTTTAAATAATTAATGAGATGCTTTCTACAGTAACTTGCAGGGGTTACCTACCAAAATAAGGACAACTGGACACAAGAGAGGAATATTTGATTTTTCCAGCATATCCACTAGTTCCTGGGTTTCTTGAGTGGCACACCTTTTATCCTAAATTAAAATAAATGTTTAGAATTAATGAAAACAACAATTATTTCATAAAAATGGAATTTGAAGAACTGTTATTTAACAAAAAACCTGAAGATACATCGCTTCTTTGATTTGGGGGGAAGGGGGGTTTGGTTAATTAGCTGATTGTTTTTAATATATTTTTATGGTGTTGTCTTGTAAAGTTATAGATGTTTGAAAAAGAATGAGATTAATGATATGAATAACTCTTTATATATATATACATATAAAAACAAACAAGATTAAGGGTCTCAACTGTTCTCAGATATAGCTCATCTAAAACCAACCTGTTCCCACACATGGACCCAAATACAGATCACATGGCATGCACATGTCCAGAATGGGAAACTCTAATTTAGACCACAGTAGCAATGAATGCAGAGTTAGATGACCTCATGTATGACAGGCCTCACCTTAAAATAATTCACTTCAATACAACAGTTATGAAAGGAAAATTTTAAATTACTTCAGATTTTAACCCTCTTGCTCAAAAATTCATGGCTGGTTAAAAACACAGTGACAGAAGTGTGGAACCAGAGGAGAATGAGCAGACCAGTATCTTAAAGGTCTAGTTTAGTGTATATCAGAAACACCAAACATCAGAATGGACACAGTACATAAAGGAAAAAAAATAACAAACAACATATTACTCAAATATTTAATTATTATTTACCATTACTACTAAGTTTAAGTGTAAAATAAAAAGCACACATCTTCACTACTTACATTTACACAAACAAAATTGTAGCACTGTCCTGAAATGATGTTTTGTAGATGGCTATCATTTTTGCTTAGAGATACTGAAATAGCTTCAACCTGATTAGACAAAAAAAGAAAAAAGTCAAAAATTCTAATTCAGCCTTAACTATCTGCTAGAGCTTCCACCACTGTGGCAGAGGTTGTTCATTCAAATAATTGAAATAAAACTGGCAATTATTATTTCCACTACAAAAACTGAAAAGTGCTCAGAATTTGGGGGTACTCAACAGTGAAGCATGGAGCCCAGCATATGTTGAAGTATATGCTTGGGGTAGCCATTCCAGAAACAGCTCTGGAAGAATCAGTGCTGCTGCCTGGGTTAGGATGTTCAACTGTTTCAAGAGACGAAAACACCATCCACAAGCCATTTAGACCTCTAATTCTGAGAAAATCCCCACAATACTCAGAGATATAAATTTTGTTTTCTCAAAGTTAAAAATAAAATAAGTATGCATGAAAGACCAGGTGCATTGGTATTCCAAGATTCTGCCCAGAACAAGAGTACAAGTCTATAGAGTTTCTCTTTGAAACAATTTCCTCAATGAAAATTTTGAAATACTTTCTTAGGCACAGATATGCTTATTTTGCAACCTTTTACCCAAGATAAGCAACTATCTTACCCCAGTTAAAATAAAAAGCAGATTCTACTACATTATCAGCCTCAGGACTACCTTAAGTAAAACAGTAAACCAGGCAGCAGAGGCTGAATCTGTTCCCTAAGAGAAGATAACACTAGGAAGCAAATAAAAAACCTTGAAATCCAGGAAGAAAAAGACCTTCATGTTACTTCCATTAGATCAGCAAATCCCACTGTCTCACAGAACAGTTGAGCTTTATTTCTTCCCAAAACACATATTAAGTGTCATAGCAAGCACAGAAGTAATACACTGCTGTGCTCTGATAAACTGCCACTTAGTCCACAATCCAAAAAGAGTAATAAATACAAAATAAAAGGCATTGGAGTGTTATGTAAAGCTGTATTTACTAATTTTTTTTAATAATCAGGGGCTGACTTGTTTGCAAAGTAAGGTAGTCTGAACCTTAGAAGTTGATTTTAGAAACATTCTGAGTTTAAAATTTGATAGCATAGACAGAAATACCTGACATTTAACATTTTAAGATTAAAAAAAGTCACAGAAGATATGAATTAGTTAAAAATACTTGGAAAATTCAATACTCCAGGGCTCACCTGGCTTGAGCCTCTGAAGACGTAAAATCAGAAATCCCTGGTACCTTTACAACCTTGCACATACTTCAATGAGCACAAGCCCACTGTAAGTCAGTGTCTTTCCAGAAGGTATTTGGAACATGATCCAAGGCAGAAGGCCTACTTTTATTTTTTTCCTTTGAGGTATTACAACATATGATGCTTAAGCATTGCTGAACCTTTAAAAATTCCTTTAGTGTATAAGAATTTTGGTTTAACTTCAACAATTTTATTACATGACACACTAGCATTTTTTGACCATCATATTATCCACCAAAAATGAGATCAAAATTTTCTGTTGGAAAAGTAAACACAACTGTTTAAGCAGAAGCTTCAATAAATCATCAATTAACTAAAATTAGTTCTTACTCTATTTGCCATTTAATATCATATGCAATAGTACTTTTTAAAATTAAAATTAAAATTGATATTAATCAGTATTATCAAATAAAAATACCATCTTGGTAAAAAGTGAGTCTCACATAATTTAGTGTTTAAATAAAAAGGAGTATTTTCTTCATTACTTCTGGTCCTTGTAATAAATTATATTCTTTAATGTTTTTTATCAGTTATCAGATGCCCTGTTCTGAATTTTCAAGTTTATTCAACATCCACTTCCATAAAATCAAAAACTAATACCAAGATACTTTCTGAAGGGCAAATTTACTTAAATTATTACAGAATTTAAAACCACAGTTAATACCAATGAAGCAGATGGACAATAGAATGATAAAGAAATTGGTGGATTTCTACTAGTAAAATGCTAGTTCTTTTTCTATTTGAAAACAACCAAATATTTTTATATCCTACTTGGGATAATTATCCAGTCACAAAAATGACACATAACTTCATCCAGTTGATTCCATTTCATGTGACAGCAGCAGCACCTTGTCACTAAAGAGAACATGATTTCCAGTTGCAGAAGAAAACACCTTCAGCTCCCATTTAGGTTTGTTTGCTTCAAAAGAAAGGGCTAAATAACAAATTTAAGGAAAAACTTGTTATGTCTTTCACAGTATGACATCTTTAACAAAACATTCATTCATTAGTCATAGTGTTTAAAGTAACACTGACTAAAGTACTGTTAAAGTACTTCACAAGAAACAGCTGTAGCATTTAAAAATTTTTAGAAAATATTTTCTTTTCTCATTTTATCTTATTAGTTCAATTTTTAAGTCTTTTTTTCCCCCTATTAATGATATCATCATATCGTTATAGCCTCTCTCAGAAATCCTTCTAAAAAATCTCTTTTTAATTCTTCTTTAAGGTCATATGTAGAAGTTAAAAAATACCCCACAAATAAATATAGCTGCTACTAAGAACTGGAGTGCCAAAAGTATCTAAAATGTTAAAATACTGCTCCCAGACAATATGTACTCTACTGAATGATTCCCAAGTAGTCTCTTATTTAGATCAATTACCTTCCAATTATCCTTTTGAAAAGGCCCAGCTTTCACTGTGGTACATCTACATTCTTAAAATAATTATTTTGCACAAAATCAAATCCCTCTCACACAAGGTACTATGCTTTATTTGGGAACAAATAAGCTTGCACATATATTCCTTCTAAGGTTAGAAATTCTGTATATTGGTAAGCTTAAAAAATAACTCAAAGATTTTATTTTTTACAAGTATATGAATAAGTGATGTCCTCCTACTAATAGCAGAATAGGTTACAAAGAGACAAAAAAGAAATAGCAATGCATCTGGTGTCAGTGAAATGGAAATATACTTCTGCCCCATCATACAGCTATTCAGATAAGAAAAAATCCTATTCAACTCTGCTAATTTTTTTAACTTTTAGATATAGACATTTAATAGATATAAATCAAAATTCCATGCTAAATACAATTATTTCTGAACAAAAACTTTAAGTGTAATGTCAAATGACATTTCCAGATGTAAAACAGCAATACAGGTTGGTAGAGAAACATATCCTTCTAATAATTAACACATAATGCAGAAGATTGACAGACATGAATAAAACCATTGCAAAAGTAATATTATGCAAATCAGGAAACCTGTATTTTTTAACAGTTTCCCCCTGTTTGTTTCTCTGGGTAATAGGAACATGTGATATCATTGCATAAGATGTAATTAAGAATCACCCCAACACCAGTCTAAATTTAAGCAATTACCAAATGTCAATCGCCATTGGGAAAATGGAAATATGGCAGCTCTATTAAAAAGACTAATAGAAAATGAAAAAAACAAATACTTAAATGCCAGTACAACATTTCATTGATATCCTAAAGCAAAGGCTCCTATTGATGCCTTAAGTTTTAGCTTTTATATTTTTTAGATTCTGCGCTGTTTTGGTGGGTCATTTTAGGGTTCATATTAAGTGCTACTGAGTTCTCTTCACAGAGCAGAGAGACAAAACAATTCCTTCTCTAGCTTGATACCAAGGACAACTTTCAGGCCCAAGAATGAAAACAGAGGTGAAGTGAGAAGAAAAAACCAGGAGGATGGAGCTTCATAACCTGAAGCTGTGGTCGGACAATAGATTCTAATATGCTCATAGACCAGAACTTAAAAAAGTGTGGGACCTCGTGATCAGGTGTCCATTTTGTGACCATTTTGGGGCATCCTGGGTGTGTTCTGGCTGGACTCTTGTGCTGCCCAGATGTACCCATTGAGGCCTTTTAATAAATCCCTACTTTTATCATTTTGCTCTGTCAAATCTCTGTTCCAGGTCAGTCTCCATAAAGCATCACTATGAGCATTGACTGTGAGGGAAATGTACCCCTATCACTCTACAAAAAGGCTGAGTAATTTGATTTTGCAATCACAGCTCTGCAGGAAAACAATGTACTCTTTAATTGGTTCAAAGTCAGACTTCAAAGTAACAAAAGCATTTCCTCTCTAAAATATTTGTAACAAACTGGGCTTACTGAATTCATAAAATCTAAAGAAAATTGCCTCTTTGTTGTCTGGATTCAATTTCTCTTCTAACATAATGTGGACATTTTAAGTGGATCTGTAGGATCTCCCTCTACAGCACAACTGGGCAGAAAATGCTTCCTTCTTGGTAACTTCCACACCTGGTGTTAATCCATTGTAATAAATACTACAGTGACACAGGAAGTCTCAGTTTCTGTTTTCACATGATTTAGACCATTTCTTAGGAGTAGTGGCAACCAGAAACATTAATCAGAAGTTGAGAGCCATAGAGTTGTACTTACTTTTATTTGGCTTTTCAGAGATTCAGGAAGGAGAAAAGCTACTTGTGCAAGAGTTTCCTTCACATTGGTGATAACACAAACTTGCTGTGATAGGTTGTCTGTGATTAAGGAAAGAACTTTAGTATTTCATGCAAAAATAAATTAATCCAAATTACTAATCAGCTAAACATTACATATATTAATTTTTCTTAACATTTTCAACAGCTCTAAATTTAAAGGCTACAAGGTACAGTTAACATAACTATGTAATTTATATAATATACACCTCAAAATTCAAATTATATTTTACATGATTTTGCACAATATGAAATCCTTACATAAGGCCTGTCCTCAAAGCCCATTTAAATCTATTAAAAGATATTAGTTCAGGTCCACATTGACACTAGATGACAATCAAGAAAACTTTTTAAAAATTTCATCCTTCTTTTCACTTCAACA
The DNA here is from genome assembly GCA_013397245.1 of Thryothorus ludovicianus. NCBI lineage: Eukaryota > Metazoa > Chordata > Aves > Passeriformes > Certhiidae > Thryothorus > Thryothorus ludovicianus. Next base: position 411,342 of record VZTB01011155.1, read on the forward strand.
GATAACTAAATGCAGTGTCAGTAATATTGAGTAAATAAAGGAAAAAAAATAAAAAAACAAAACTAGGACATAACATAGATCCTATTCCCAACAATATTTACTAAAAACTTGCCAAAAACAAATTATTGATGATACTGTTTAAGGAGACAGTATATGTAACTGTTCACTTCAATAGCAAAGAAGTTGCAAAGTTGTGACAAAGATCGTGGCCTGGGCAACTTCCTAGATCTTTTACTGGTGAGGCAAAATACAGTATTTTGTTGCTATCAGGAACAACAGTTTCAAGTTATTGCCTGACCTGTTCCACAAAGCCAGTATTTCAGAAAATTAGTAATTTCACTTGTTATTGACTTTGGGTTCCAGATTCAGAGAACATTTTCCTTTCTTTAAGCCAACAAATCAAAATGCAAGTCTGAAACTCACAAGTCCAGTTCAGGACTTTATCCTTTAGATGCTGAATTAAGATGCAGAACAAAACACAAAATTTGCAATGTTTTTGGGGTAGCCATTCCATAAGCAGCTAGAAATTTCATGCATGTACAGTCTAACTATTTTTAAAGCAGACTTCAATGAAACTCCAGAGACAGAAATATACCAAATGCCACCACAAAATAAATTAGGAGTGAAAGACAAGAAATATTATAAAAATATGGGCTAACTGGTCTTCAAACAAGTCTGAATATAAACAATACATATTTGCTGCATGTGGAAAGTTATTTCTATAATTACATACCACACAATAAGTTCAATCAGATGCATAACTTCAATAGTGCAGAAACATCTCACTTTCTATTATTAACTCACAGACTTCTTTATAAAAATAGACATAAATACCTGAAAATTAATTTTAAAGCTGTTCTAGAGTTAACATCATTGGAAAATGATTTGTGATTTTTAAGCAATTTTCTGTAAGTAGGAAAAAGTGAATTAACCACTGACAATTCCAAAAGATAATTAGAATGATTTTTTGAATCATGGACATTTTGTCCAATATTTATAACGTGACAACAAAAATAGCAGTGGCAACTGACTTTGAATTAATTTAGCAAGAATGGGGAGGGAGGAAGAAAGGGAGAGAACAACAAACATCTGCTTATAAACCACCACAATCAGATGGAAATGGGAATTAAAAAAATGCATGGCCAGTTCTCACAGGACTGGAAATCAGAGGTTACCACAACTGTGGGAGAAATTATCTTCCCATAGAGTCATTGGGCAAAAAAGTATATGGAACATGCATCACAGTTGGCTTCTACTCATTAGAGAATAACTTTACAGTCTGAAAAATGGGAAAGCATATTGAATTAATTTCTTATCAGCAGAAAGAAACTAATGGGTAGATTGAAATCAGAGCAACAGCCACTTGAATTTAGTACTGTACATGAAGTGCAGATACAAGATAGATATACACAATAAACCCAACTAGCATATCAGATTTCAAGAACTCAGACTCTATTGAACTAAATAATTTAATGAAGAAGGTCAGATTGGAGCTATTACTAAAATTCACATGTGGAAGAAGGCTGTAGAATCCAAAAAGGCACCATAACTTAGGCTCAAACAGTTCTTTTTAAAAAGAAGTCTGTAATCAACAGCAAGTGTCAGAAGTATTCTCACAAAAGACGGCTCAAAGGCTGCGCTATAAAAACCCGTCTCACTACTCTCTCCAGCCCTCTTAGATCTCTAATTTCCTATAATATAAATGAGAAAGGAGAGGCAATTACAAAAAAGTAACTAAGGCTGCAGGATGAGTTTAATAAAGAAGAGAGAAAAATCAATGAAGTGTGGAAAACTGTTTTTTATCTGGAGAAGAAAGCTAATGTTATAAGGGGAAAGTATGTTAATAAAGTGGGAGACCCTTAAAGCAGTGATAATACACACATTGAAAAGATGTTCCCTGCTTTTAAATTATCAAGTAAAAGAGTAAAGGAAGTATGGGAATTCATCGTTTATAAAATCATCATAGTAAAGCAACAGTTCTGTTCTAGTTAAGGTTTGAAAGTCAACTTCCATTTAAATCCAAACTATTTCAAGTGGTCAAAAAAGATCCATGTGTTAATTTAGACTGCACCTTTGCTGCATTGTGGGAAGGCAGATTGAGTGGAGCCTTCCTTCCCAAGCCTGTGTCTCAGCTCTGCTCAGATGATGGAGCTCTGTCACTCAGCAAAGTCACACTGAATCCAGTGAGCACAGCTCAAGTGCTGGCTCAGAGCTCCAGGGATTCCATGAGTTTTGCTGCCTGCAAGTAAAACTGACTGTGTGCAGCATTCCTGGTTTCCAGAATTCTTTTTGAGTGAATGAAATAGTCATTCTGGAAAGCCATGACATGGCCACACCACAAAGAGTTTTAATACTCAGTTAAAACCATTCTGTTTTCCATTGGACTGCTGGATAATTGAGGCTGGAAGGGATCTCAGGAGGTCTCACTTTCAAACTCCTTCTCAAAGCAGGTCCACCTACGAGGTCAGGCCTGGTCACTCAGCCCCCTGCTGCCCTGGCATACAATCTCTTCACTCCATTGTCTGTCAAGGGTGAACGAGGTTATTCCTTTTACTGAGTTGGAACTTCCCTTGGTTGGGTTTCTGTGTTTCCTACTGTACTCCCACAACAAACCATAGCTCTACTTAAACTACTTTCTGCCATAATCATCTCACCAGTGCTTTTTTCAGTTGTTTTCTCACTATCACATTACATACCAAACTCTCTACCTTACTTTGACTTCTTCCTCTAATTATTTAAAATCATTATTTCCCCAGAATTTTCCTCTCCCCAACACACATCACACATTTACTGCTAGCTTCATTCCAGCTGTATCTGATAATGGAATAGTGTTCCCTATTCACATGCATTACATTTAATTCCTTTCAACACTTTTAACACACACTCAGAGCATATTTTTTGCATGAAACAAAAAATAGTTAAAACTTCACACTTTCAAATTTAAACATTAAATTTCCCTATCAAGAGTTTTCTTCATTAAAGCTATATTTGATACAAGATTTCAGAATTTATTCCATTAAACCTATTCCTTTCTACATAAGAAAATTTAATTTTCAATTTTTCCACACCCTCCTTTGATATCCTGAAAGCTTTAGATCATATTATTATTCAGCAACACGTGCCACAGTCTTTATCCTAAGATCGTACCCAATTATAAATTAAAATGTGTGGAACTACCACAGTTAGATGATGTATTAAGTGCACTCTAATGGAATACTTAGAAGTTTACCTTGAAGAGTATGCCACAAACAAGCAGCAATTTAAATAATAATTTGTTTGAATAAAGATAATAAATATCATATCCTAGAGAATTAATACCATAAGAAAAAAAATGCATCTGAATGGCAAATCAGTTTTAGCCTACGGACATAAATTTTTCTCTTAATTGCACATATATGTGTGTACATACACTTGTTTTTGGAAACATGCTTGTACCACACCATTCTTAGTCTGATATTATAATTACTATTATTTTGGAAGCACATCCTAATCACTGAAATGCTTTTGATGCTTGCAGTGAATTCCAAGTAGTAAATTAATTTATTAGAATTCCATTTGCATTTTCTACAGAGCAATGGCTTGACTGGTCGAGAAATTCATTGTGGTTTTCTCTGGCTTCTTTAGAAACATCTTTTTTACGAGATGTTACTACTATAAACATAAGAAAAATTAAATAAATACTGCCAAGTGTTCATTCATGCATAACAGAATGAGTTGAAATTGTTATTTGAATAATATAGGTAACTAAAAATATCTAACAATTTTTTTTGTTGTTGTTTACCCATTCCCCAAGTCTCTGTAGCCGCAAAAACTAAAAATCAAACTTGACACTAACCCTACCCATACACAGGAAAGAAAGGAATATTTTGTGGCAGAAGGCAAGACAAGAGGGTTGTTTTCACCTAACAGTAGTTATTCCAAGGTGTATTCCCCACTTGCCAGTCTATTTCTTTGGCTCAGAGCAGAGAACAGCCATTGGTTCATGAGCATGCCCATGAAAATGCATCAACCTCACATACGATCTCCATCCTTTGCTAAACAAGGCTTATCTCAATTTTTATTTTTAGATAAGTCACATGGTTTCTTCACAGAACATAAGTCAAAATATGTAGCTCCCGACAGCCATAAACAGTTTGAAGGCATTAAAATATTTTTCTCGCCACTTGCAAAAAATCATCATTTTATCTATATCAACAGATATTTCTTTAGCCAAATGTGAGGGCAAATTATCCAATCTGCAAATGCACGCTCTTGTGAAAAAGTAATTTATAAAGTAAGGCCCTTGAGAAAAGAAAAACAAGAAGGAGGAGGAGGACAGGGAGTCAAACTGTAAGTTACAAACTTCTTCTGAAAAGCACCATTTAAAGTTTACATGTTGGAACTAGAGTTCAAAGAAATCTACCTTGAGGGCAGTAATCCTAATGGAATTTTTAAGGATGTTTTGTATTAGCCATCTTAACTACAGTTCTAGATGAGTCACCCTTATTGTAAGACTATGTTTTCTTATTTCAAGACTATTAAAAGTAGGCGTGTGCCACCTTGTCTGCATACTCTGCAAGTTTCTACCTGCTTAACTAAAGCATTAAATTTGCTTTTTATAAAAGTTAGAAAACTGAGGAAGTTAAGAGGCTAAAAAGAAATGTTTTAAGAAAACAGTCTCAAAAAACCCCTCATTAGTCTATTTACCTCAGTGAAATGTTTGTGTTGCCTTGAATAAGAATTATATGCATGCATATAAATATCTAAGGTAAAACAAATGCATGTAGGGATGCATGTTTTTCTTACTTCCATCTGAGTCAAGTTAAGCAAATTTCTTGAATTCTTGAAGAAAACCAAAAGATTTCATCACTAATAAACTGCTGATGACATAAAATTTGGAATTGTAGTCACAAAACTAAATGTGTACACTTCAAAGTTCTTCATCAGTACTGAATCCATCCAGAGATAAAATGTGCATCCAGTACAGTAAATTGGTAACTTAATAATAAACAAATCAGCTGTGAAGACTAAACAGCAGCAGGGAGCAGTGTGAGGCCAGAGCCCTTAGTACCCGGTACCCTCCCAGCCCAAACATTCAGCTTATGGGACATCTGCAGAGGACCTTGACAGCACAAAAGGTGGCATTTAGAGAGCTGGTATCTTGCAACTCGACAGTCATGTAGGACTTCCCCCTCAGGCACTCTACATGGCACAAAAACTGTACACATCTACGTGGCACGAAAAGCAGGAGCACATGACTTACAAGAGCATGCAGTGATAGGGCAAGTGGGAATGGCTTCAGACTAAGAGTAGATTAGACTCAGATTAGATATTAGGAAGAAATCCTTTACTGTGAGGGTAGTGAGGCACTGGAACAGGTTGCCCAGAGAAGTTGTGGATACACCATCCCTGGAAGTGTTCAAGGCCAGGTTGGATGGGGCTCTGAGCAACCTGATCTAGTGAAAGCCCCTGCTGATGGCCATGGGCCTGGAACTAGATGGTCTTTAAGGTCCTTTCCAATCCAGACCATTCTACGATTCTGTGATTCTACACTATAGCACCACATAGTGAGTTCTGAACTCTCAAGAGAAGCAGACACTGTGATATAGTCAAATACCCAGCTTGTAGGAAAGGCCTAACTGAGCAAGCCTTGGCTTGTAGGACCATTGCCATTGTCTAAGGTGACCTGTCCTTGAAGGTTTCCCATAGGTGCAGACAGCACAGCAGAACATAGCTAATAAGATTTCTTCTTTAAAACTAACAGCCATAAGACAAAATGATGCCATACAGGGGTACATCAGGATGATGCTCCAAAGGACAAAAATATATTCTTCCCTTAAATATACTTTAAGTGTGGAATGAACTGTGCATAAATCATCTACCTAATATTAATTTACATGGTTCAACTGTCCACTACCAAAATAATTCTTATTATAGCTGCCTGAAGCTCTGAGATTTCAAGCCTTTTGAAGGGCACAAAATAGATAAGGCACAACTTTCAAACTGCTGTCTTGGAGGACTAACAGTGCCAATTCAAACCCTCATTAAAGACATAAAGACAATTAATTATGTAAGATAACTCTATTATGCAGTGTCCTAATTTGCTATGAAGGATTCATTATAGTACTTGTGTAACAAGCAAAGAACATGTACAGCTTCTGCTTCCTGAACTCATGCAATGAAGCAAGAAGCAAATCTAAACTTCAACGATTAAAGTACAGATTTTCATAGAGAACACCATAATAAGACTACTGCAGTTACTGAAGCAGTTATATTGCATGCTGCCACAGCCAAGGGACATTAGATAAGTAAAGGGATTGACCTGATTGACCAGCATGAAGGTCTTAGTTTTCACTTTAAACTACACAAGTTTTTTATTATAAGCAACAGCTGAAAAAGATTGCACTGGCTTTAAGGAAAAAAATGAGGCAACACTACATATTTATATATATGTATGTGTATATATATAAAACTAATATAGCAACTAATCTCCTTTAAAGACCTATGAGATAATTGAAGCCCTTGTATACACAGCAGTGTGGAAATTCATTTGGATGAAGGTTAGTCTCATTTCAAGTTTGTAATTTTTTGACCACTGAGGAAGATTCTGGCTTCATCTTCTTCACTGTGCCAGTATGGCATTTATACACACTGCAAAGATCCCTATGAGCCTTCTCTTCTCCAGACACAACAGTCCATGCTCTCACAACATATCCTCATTTGACAGATGTTCCACTATTCAATCATTGTCCTGGCTCTTCGCATGATTATCTTCAGTATGACCATCTCTCCCCCAAAATGGAAACCCAGAATTGGACCCAATGCTCCAGATGTGAGCTCACCAGTGCTGAACATAGAGGAAGGATCACCCTCCTCAGCCTGCTGGTAAATGTTCTGCCTACTGTAGCCCAGGGAGCTGTTGGCCTTCTTTGCCATAAGGGCATGTTGCCAGCCCCTGTACAATTGAGGGGTGCGTTGCCAGCTCCTGTTCAATCTCTTGTCCACCAAGACCTCCCAGGGCCTTTTCTGCAGAGCTGCCTTCCAGCTGGTCAGACCCCAGCTTTTAATAGTGCTTCCCAAGGGCAAGAGTTGCACTTCCCCTTGCTGAGCCTCATGAGGCTCCATTTCTGCAGCCTGTCAAGGCTTCTGAACAGCAGCACCATCCACAGAGCCTATCAACTACTCCTCCCAATATTACATTATCTGCAGACTTGCTGAGGATGCTCTGCCCTCTCATTTAGATTATTAGTGAAGATTTTAAGTGTCATGAACCCCTAGGGTAGACCACTAATGACTGGTCTCCAACTGGACCTTACTCTTTGAGCTTGACAGTTCAGCCAGTTTCAATCCACATCCACTTTTCTAGTCTCTACCTCACCAGACTGTCAGTGAGAATGTCATGGGAGTTAGGGTCAAAAGCCATGTGGAAATCAAGTCAACCATATCCACTGCTCTCCTCTTAAGCACCAAGCTACACATTTCATTTTAGAAGGCTATTGTATTGGTCAGGCATAATTTCTGATTGGTAAATCCATGTCAACTACTCCCTGCTACCTTCTTTCCTTCAAAATGTTTGGAATTCCTAAGCTTGAAAGCTACGAGTATGGAGCTTCTAAGAATTCTACAAAAAAGTAGGATTTTCAAAAATCCCAGGCCTCTAGCTATGAAGATGAAAGCCCCATTGCCTGTCAGAACTAGAAATGCCTAGGCTTCCCAGTTCTATCTTTTTGATTTGTGCCTGAAAAATTCAGTTAAGTAGTTCTAACAATGCATCTAATATGAAATATTTGCCCACTGAAATAACAAGTGAACAAGCTAGTCTCTCACCATGCCCCAATAATAGCACACAGGTTTTGCTATGATTTTCTTAAATAGGAACTTCATTTTTCTCTCTGGAACAGAATTATTAATCCAAAGAGAAGTCTCTTCATCAGTTTCTGGGGTTTTATCCCTCAGTTCTCACCACGGACTCAGTAAGGGTCCCTTGAATCACTGCCTATCAGTTTACAATAATCTCAGTACACAATATTTGAGAATTCTTCCTTCCTACATTGTTTTCTAGAGTGATTCCATCTGGATAGAGGCTAAATCCAGTCTTAATGCCAAATTGGTATGAAATCACTGCCACTAGGGAAAAAAAAAAGGTTAACAAACTGTTCAACAAAATATTTATAAATTAATGAAATACCTCAATATCACATAACTGTTATATCAATTTAGGCAACAACTGCCTGTATGTAAAACAGGGAAGAGCCCTAAAGTGTTAATATTTAATTTTCACTCTACTATGTAGGATAGGAAGAATTGACCTGCAAATGAAAGAAAAAAATAATTGTTTATTGCTTACAAGGCCCTTCAAAATTAATCTCTATTTGACTTAATACACACATTTTATAAGGTTCTATATTCTGAGAGAAGTAAATCAAGATAAATATGCCTAATACAAAGATTCCAATAAACAAGCTAAAACAACTTGCCTAAGCACATTTTATCCATCACATGAGTTTTCTTAAAGACATTTCAGACTATCACACACAAAATTCTTAATTAGAATCAGGAATATGCAAACTGACAGTCTCAAGGACAAACACATACCCTTAATGATTGATTCAGCTGCATACAGATCCCGCTTGTAGGTCACCTAAAGGACAGACAAGCCTCATTAGATTTAACATAGCAGGAAGGAATGTAAAACCAATAAAACAATGCCCTGAAGGCAATTCTTTACATTTTAAACACCATAAACAAGTGATATTGTCAATTTCTTAATTTTGGTAAAATATCACTGGCAATTTACGAGAACGAGAGATTGCAAAATCTACTGGAGACTTGAGAAAACCCTTTTCCAAACACTTAGATCTCATTTGAAACCTAAAAGTATTTTTAATCCTTTGAAAAATTATGAAAACATGATAATGCATCTATTATTTTACACATCCATTCTACTCTAATTTTATTGCAAAGAGATTAATTTTTAACAGGACTTGGGATCATAAAAATGACAGCCAGGGAGAAACCTTGTTATTGTCTTTACTAATAGTGGTGCAACTTTTCAGTAGTGCAAAACTGTTATTGTTAATGAGAGTCCAATCAACCAGTGGGAGTCAGTGACACTACAAGTAGACTATGTGAGCTTCCAGAGAATTAATAAATATCAAATTCTTTTTGGAGACATTAATCAGATCAAGTTAGATGAACAATAAGATACTGAATGTTTACTCAGTACTTGCAAAAACACTCTTCACATCCCTCTTTGTACCCTCATGGTGGCTGACAGTCACAATAAGAGGTTTTGTAAATAAAATAACAGAAAACTAAAGTCAGCATCTACCTAAGACGTTAACAGTCTTTGCTAGCAACATCTTCACAATGACAAACAGTGACTTGAACTGACATGACTCTTAAACATTTGGAGTTTTTTTACTGCAAATTCATTTTATGCTAAATAAAATTTTACTGGACTTTCTGGGTTTTTTTCCTCTAGTCTGAATAAATTTTTTCTTTCTTTTTGAAATGAGCTGAACAGGATTCCAAAAGCTTTGGTGCTACAAGCTAAATGTTACAGCAGCACCTTAGTCTCCAAGTAAGCAATTATATGATTTTAACACAAGGATTCTTGTAGCTACTTTCCTTTCAATCTCATAAATTAAGCTTTGTATTATAGTCAGACAAATAACACCTCATTATTTCCCCAATGCATAACATTCTTTTAAAATTAAAAACTAACTTACTTCCCTACAGCTTGTCCTGCAGGAGCAGCCAGAGGATGAATATATTCTGATAAATCTTAGGAGTCTGACTTTACACACAATTACATTTCTACTTACTGTTGGGAAGAATCAATGTCTTGAAATTAGATATAGAGTACCAAGTGGAGTGACTGATTTTCTGCAAAGTTTCTTTCTATTTACCAGATTCTAGATGGCCTTTATACTGAACTTTCAGTCAAGTGTCACAGACTATAATCTCAAAACATCTCAAGAAACAAGACCAAAGTCTGTTAGAAATGGTCTCACACTCTAACATTTACAGTCTCTTTGAAGCACAAAAGTATTTTCAAATAATCTGATCTTAAAAAATGCTATGTGCAGTCTTCAAGAAAACAGCACAGGAGAATAAAAATTTAAGAATGAACCTTAAAAAAAATCTGAAATTCTGAGACACACATTAGTAAATGCTTTGTTTTCTAGAGAAATAAATCATCAAAGACCATATTAGATGCTTCATTTGCAATTCTTTCATAATGTTTGATCCCATAAGATAATTTCAGATACAAGCTCCTATAAGTTTTGTTACAATTGCAGAGTTCACAGGAAAAGCCTTCCAGACACCATCTGTGACCATCCCTTACCAGTCAAGGAGGGAGGGTTCCTCTCCACCTCTTTCAATTCAACTAAGGTGCTAAATTCAATTCCCTGAATGTTCCCTGTTTATAACAGTTGCACAGAACTTGAGCCCAGATTTGTTCATAGCATTCTAGATGCACTTGTAATACTAGAATATCTCTTCTCTAATTTCATATTTTTATTTCTCTGCTCATGGCTGCTATGTGGTATTTTGCCCCCACACAGTGGAAACTTCCTATCCTCTGTGATTCCTACACCACATTCAAAGTCACTGCCTTTCAAAAACAATCCACTAAATATGACCTATACTTCATTTGTTTCTAAAATCAGTTCTTTATATTTGGCTGCAATGAAAAGCATATTCTTTGTTTTAAATATTTGATAAGTAATTCTTATAAATAGGTTACTTCTGATCAATTATATTTTTATTTATGAATCCTTAAATCTTGGCCTGCAAATTTTATCAGACAACTGTTAAATACCTTAGAGACAATAAGAGCTTCTGCAGAAACTGGTGAGACATGGTGAGAATTATCTTTCAAAATACATCAATTATCTAATTTTTCATCTATTTAATAAGAACCAGTACAGTCATCCTATTTTTAATTAAGATGTCATGCAGAAACAAGTCAAACTTCTGCCAGTTGTATGTTGTATCAGCAATACCATCTTTATCAGCCACGATTATAGTCTTGTAAAAAAGTCTTGAAGTCAATTTCACAAAAGAAGTAAATTCCATGTTGGTTGACTTTAATCTCATGACTTTTTATTGATCAAGTTTTGCCTGTAGCAGTGCACCCTTTTGTTTTGTTGATCAGTATCAAACTCACAGGCTCCCAATTACTCAAACTCTCATTTTTCATGTGACAATATTAATTTTCATTTTGTTCTCTTGAACATCCAGTGGGCCAAGATTTTCAGAATGTTATTGCTACAATCCATAATATCACTAGGCCAAATATTAAAACTCAACACAAATACCTCACAGTCACAGAACATGAAAACATGACCTGTTTATAGCAAAGGCAGAAGTCTTACTTATTAAACATCTCTACTTTTCTGTATAATAAACAATCCATTGTACTTCTTTAAGAAAACCTCAAAAAGCTTTTCCTGTGTGCCTTTTTTTGTTAAGTATTAGACTACAAGCTTTTGCTACCTAGGAAGATGTTGTTTTAGAAGTTATTCTTCAAAATTACTTCCATGTGATGTTTAAAAGTCTTCTTCAAATTGATTTAGCTTGATTCAGACATACAAAAATGTACATTAAATGCATAAAGACAACTAACCAATAAATACAACAAAGCTATGATCACACACATACACAAATGTACTGCATTTCAGTTTAATGAAGTCTTTCCCTGCTTATACTAAGATGTTGTACAGATCTCCTTTGTATGGGCTAGTTTTGTGGCATTAGAAAATAATCTGCAGCTTTTCAGAAATAGTGACAATTTTTCACTCTGTCAACATTGTCTATAAATCTGTCTCAATTTTCAAAAAGTGTTCTTATACTGAATTTTTTCTCTACAATACACATACACACATATTAGAGTACAACAAATACATTCTGTTAGTTAATTTTGCAGTTCAACAGAATATTGCCCTGGAATATTTAAAGTAATCTTATTTCCAAGGTATCAAACACAGAGAAACTGAAAAAGTGGTTTTGATAGAGACTTTCTTCTTTTTTCCCATTCTGATCCCACATATCTTATAAATAGCCATACAATAACTATATTTGAAATATAACTTATAAATATTTATAATGCTGAAGTAATTTGAATTATTTGGTTGTTTTCTCTACAAAGAACAATTTTAATTTAATTTTGTTTTTGTTCCCAGAAAATAAACAATCTCCTACTTTAGCTCCATGCGTGACTTTGAAATGTTACTTTTCCTAATGTACAAGTGCTCAGGTAGAATAATTAGCATTAATTCAAGAAAATAATATGCAAACACACACAGTATTTCCCCACAACTTTGAGTCATTTAATGCTATGTAGGTTGTGCACCTCATGCATGAACTGAATTCTTACAAATATCTGATCTGCTCTTTAAAGATGAAAGGTCCACAAAGGATGAAACTGGTTTTTAATATTCAAGCTTTAGAAACTGTTAACTTCAATCTTTCTGTTACACATCCTCTGAAACCTCAACAGAACAATTATTTATTTCCATTCTTATTTATCTGGATGGAATATCTTTTTGTCTTGCGTTGAAAAAATAAGATGGAACCATTGAGAGAACATCAGTTCTTGGCATATGAAATTTCATTCAAAACCTAGCAGAAAATAATAACAATATATTACAAATAACAGTATTATGAAAGCTAAGGAAAGACAATTGTTTTTCTGAGAGCTAATAGTAATAGCAATAGTTCCTAACAATTTTGTAAGCAAGCACCTCTTGAGAAAACTGGCAGTCTTCTGAACTTCATGAAACTGCAGATGGAGCATGACTGTTCTCTTCTTTAAGGGCACTGCTCCAAGTCACCTGCCAAACACCTCGGTACAGTGACCAACACCGAGTGCTGTTCAAGAAGGGGCTGCAATGCTCTGCAGGCTCTAAACTGAAATGAGTATTTCCTGCAGAAACAATGTCATATTTTACACACCTTGTCATTTTTATGCCTTCCACTTTTAATGTCTTTACAAGGCACAGAAGACATCAACAAAATTTTAGCTACAAAATTAGACGGGGCACAGGATGCGAGAAGGTACTTTATTGACCTGGCATCAGCATCTTTGTGTTTACTGTATGTAAAATATTCACTGCTCTGCACTGCCTGCAGCACAGTGTCTGCACATAAATGTGTGCTCTTGCCACTGTCCCACTCTACACAACACTGTCAACACTGAGACAGTACTGGCTTAACCTTGGATGGATACCAGGTGCCCACCAAAACTGCTCTGTGATTCCCCTCTTCAAGTGGATAGGGGAGAGAAAATATAACAAAAGGCTCATAGGTCAAGATATCAGCAGGGAGAGATGATACAAACCAGACTTAACTCAGGGAAATTAGTGTAATTTAGTTGAATTTATTACAAATCAAATCAGATAGGATAACAAGAAATAAAACCAGATACTAAAATTCCGTCACCCGAAGCCGTTTTCCCAGGCTCAACTTTAGTCCAAATTTTCCCCACCTCCTCCCCTCCACTGGCACATGGAGATGTGAAATGGGAGTTGTGGCCAGTTTATTACACAATGTCTCTGCTGCTATTGCCTCCATAGGGGAAGGACTTCCCTTTTCACATGTTATCATTTTCCAAATGTTTACAAGCCTCTTTAAAGTCCAGAGCTACTGCAATGGGTCCCACATGCTATAAAGTTAACAGCATCAGGATTTTGTTTCATAAGCAGTATTGGAGTGACAATTGTACTTCAACAAGTCTTTTTTAGAACAGAGATGTGCACAAGTTCAAGTCCAAATCAAACTGGGGACTGGTTACTGGTGCTGTTCCTTGGGGCCTGATACTGGGGACAATATTGTCTAATATATTTATTAAAGAATCTGAGAAAGGGGAAATACCCTCAGAAAATTAATAGATTACAACAAATAAGTACTCATTAAATATGCTCAAGGGTCCAACAGTAATTTAGAAGGATCCTGAAAGCCTGGAGAAAGGGGCTAAGAGAAACTTTGTGGTCTATAACAAACAAATACAGCATCCTGCATCTGGGACAGAAGGACCCTGGGCAGCAGCAGTCACTGCTGAAGCTGCAATACAGAAAACAGCTTTACAGAGAAGGGTCTTCTGGACAAGCTGAGCATGAGTCAGCAGTGGAGAAAAGGAATCCAACAGGGCTGTATCAGTAAGGAAGCAGTCCTCCTAACGAGTAATACAGGGATTATTCCCCTGAATTTGGCCCTTCAGAGAACACTCCAGAGTAATATTTTTAGTTTAGGGCTCCCCGGTATAACACAAAGAGGAACAGGAGGAAGCCAGTACTAAGCTAAGGTGGTGTGAGAGAACTTGGCTTGTTCAGCCCAAACTACAGGATACAGAAGGTGGGGAAGGGTTAATTAATGGCCATCGTTTAGAATAAATTGGACTTTTCTTCCAGAGCTTTCCGTTGGCCTTTCTTTCTTTCCCAGTGCAAGAGGCAGTAAAGGAAATGTTGATGAAATAATATGAAAAAAGTCCCCACACAAGGTGATATTCATTAGAATTGTCTTCCCCAGAGAGCCTGAGAAATCTTCCTTCTTGGAGATACTCAATACTTAGCTGGACAAGGCCCTACACTGCCTAATATAACTACCCTGGTCCCACTTTCAGCAGGGTGTAGGATGAGATGACATCTATCCATTTCATTCAGACTTAATTATTCTGTCATTCTAAGATACATCTATCTGCCCTGGACATCAGTAATATCTGCAGAGAACAAATTAAAATGAGCTAAAGGAGCCCCTCCTGCAAGTACCATGCTTTGCAATGAAACCATCCAAAAAATTATGTAATGTAAATATGCATGACATAATCTGTCCCTCAGAAGAATAAATAGGAAAACAGATCCTATACTGTTCCGGAAAGACTATATGTCTGTCCCCAACAAGATATCAAAAGAAGTTCTTTATACAACCAATGCACAAGTAAATTTTGCTGTTAAATTGCACAGAAAACTTGCACTGCAGATTCAAGAAATTGCCCTTTGTAAGATTTAAGTAATACTATTAGAAAAAATGTCTCATTGGAGAAAATTTACTGTCAAAGACAGACGCAGTGATTTGAGCTGCTTCCAGATCCTTCAATGTGGTAATGAATAAAATAGATAAAATATAAAAGACTTTAAAATTGTTTGACACAACAGCTACTAAAAACAAATAATGTCCCACCATCCAAAACAATGATATGTGGTACTTTGAAGTAGAAGGGACATATACTTTGGCACCTGTACACACAGCTGCTTTGTCAGTCATCAGGAATCTACCAGATTACCAGACAAGGTAAGCGATGTTTAAAAAATTTAAAAGATTACTTGAAGCAGTCTTAAATATTACAATGTTATTGAATGTAATGACCTACTCTAAAAATCAAATTGTTGATAGACAGGTATTTGGCATCAGAAAAAAAAATTTATGTCCTCATAGAAAAAGTGGAGGAAAACAGAAAAAAGATATAGAAATAGCAAGAGAAAGATCATATCATAAAAGAAAATTGTTAGTTTTGGAGATTACAGATTAACAGTTTTACAGATTCTCAGTCATTGCAATAACTAGATGTTTATCCTATTTACAGGTAAATGCTGTCTACATTGATTATCTCAAGTAACACCTGCCCAAGTCTCTCTAAAATAATGAGCTCTAAAAAGAGCTCAGACAAAACCAATTCTGAAAAATGAAATAGAAAAACCTAAATTACAATTGAAAATACATCTGAATTTTTATGGTAATATGCAAATTTTATTAATTTTATATTATATATATATGGAACTAGATATTATTATTGTCTTTACCTTCCAGAGATCAGCTGTTCCTTCAACAAGTTTGGCATTTGTTTTACAGTATTTCAGAGCCAGATGCAAACATTCAGTTCCATAATCCAGGTCATAGTCTGTACACTGTAGTAATTAAAGAAGAAAAATCATCCTAAATTAGTTTTAGATACTTTTAAGCAATAACACATTTTCTTTCATTAATTAAACCTTAAATCTCAACAGTCCTATCCACAGTAATACATCTGTATAAGGCACATAGGCTCAGCACGAATCAGAAATAAAACCATTCCAAGAAGCTTATGCCAGATTGTGGCTATTCAGCAAAGTCCTACGAAAGTAAATAAACACTTGATAAGCACAGATGAATTCAGTTAGGTGCTGCAAGTATCTTGCTAAACCCTCACATTGTTAAATAAATGAATGAGAAGTTACATGTAAAAAAAAAATTCTTGATGGAGTTGAGAGAGGCCTCACCAATAGACACCGCTTGCAGTGACCAACCTTTAGAGTATGGGAACAATTTAATAGATGTAGAAACATGACTCCTCAAATGCTGTTTTGGTTATTGCAGCATAAAAAAAATGGATGATAGTAACTAAGAACCTCTGTATTCCTTATGTGATTCCCTTTATCTTTTTCTCCAGTTATCTGCACAGAAAATAGTGATCCCATGCTGTTCTATAATCCTTACAGAAAAAAAACCAAAATAAAATACAACAAACCAAGGTTTATCTAGCTTTTAGTCTAGAAAAGATATTATTCTCTTGACACACTCTTCCCAAGCAGTTTGGCTTCCTATCTATACCGTTGTAAGAACTTCATTAATGAAAAACTGAGTGGGGAGAAGAATCTTCTAAGCCAAAACATAGGTGGAAAGGCAGGAACTGGGAGCTTATCAGCCAGGACTACCTCAAGATGAATTAGCGTAACTAAGATAAAATTCTAATCTATTTTCATATTGCTAAATTACCAGTCCACAGAAACACAAATTCCATGTAACAAAGATAACTTAAGATAGCACGTTTTATTAAAAAAGAAGGTATTTGAGAAGATCACAGGCTAGCTAGCACACTATCCAGTCTCTATTTCAGAGTGAATTGTCAACAATAAGAAAGAAAGAACAAGGCAATAATATGTTCTTACTTTCCCAGAAAGATCCCTTTGCCTCATATAAACCTCTTATTCTGTCTTCAGAAATCCCTATAATAAAAAGTCCCTGAGGGATACTCTGAACCAGAAGCGACTGCCTTAACAGCACTCAGTGAGTTACAGGAATCCTGAATTCACCCAATTATTTTTTGAATAGCAGTATTTTTTTAGCAGCTGCAGCAGGGAGTATCTCATTCATCACTCTTTTCATCACATGCTCTGTTATTCTGACAGAAAAACCACCTTCTCAACCCTTCAGAATGCTCCACCACATCTCACATCTTTCCACAGATAAGGAGATCAATATCTATTCAGTCATTTCATGTGTGGAAATTACTTAAAAACTTTGATCAGCCCTTTTGCCCTCCATTTATCCATATTTACCTGTGAATTTTATCTTAATATCCTTCTACAAACCCTCCCAGTTAGCCCTCATCTATACTAAACAGGAAAAACAAATGTGTACCTCCACTTCCTGTTCCAAATTATTTATGAACAAAATAACTGCACAGGTCTCAGTACAGACCATCATGAAACTCCAGTGGTGATTTACTGCAATGAAAACTGGTCAGGCATTGACTGTGTTTCTTATCTTCCAACAAATAAATTTACTCTGGTATATCCTTTCTCTTATCTCAAACCTTTATATTTCCCTCAAGAGTCTGCAGTAAAAGCTTCTGTGAAACATCTTATTAATGCACTTAGGTTGTTATCACCTCAATCAACCTCAAACAAGATGCCAGTGAAGTCCTTAAAGAATGACAATTAGCTCTGCAATACATAAGCTTTCCTTCATAAATAATTCCACTGTGTCAAATTTAACCATGTATCTACAAATTCATATTTCAAAGATACTGTGCTCTGTAATTTCCAGTCCCCTCCAGGATTCGAGAAATCAAAATTGTCAAGCATGTAAACATTTTAGTGGGTTAAAGAAGAACCAAAAGAGAATACTGCAATACAACCTGCCTTTCTTTTTATTAAGTTCCTGAAGAAGTTTATTAAAACAGATGAAGAAAACTTCTAGTTTCTATTCTTGTTTTATAATGCAGCAGCAAAATTCAAAGAATTCATTGACATTACACATCTGAATTGCAATATTCATACACACAAACATCCTAGAAAAAAACATAGCTTTCACTTTTATATTATATAAGTAAATCTTGTCATTTTATTTTGTCAGCCAACTTAGAAAAGTACTTTAAATGTTCTTTACAATTTTTTAACATGAGTTACAAAAAAAAATGGACACAAGAACATAGATCAACTTAAAAAAAAAAAGGGGTTCCAAAAAACCATTTTGGAACATTTTTAAAGTAAGCAGAAGTTTAAATAAATTTGATACAAAAAAAAGGTCAATAAAAAAGATAAAAGAATAGGAAACTCTATCTCCAAAATACATAAAAATGCAGTAATCTGTCAAGTAAAGAAGTAAAAAGCGCCAGTAAAACTAGAAATAGTAACTTTCAATTTCAAATATTTATTATCAAAATGTTTCCTTCTTTCATTTTGTTTTTAAGGAAAATTTTCTGGTAGAACACAAACTACTTTCCACTAATGTAACATACAGATTAAAAAAATATGTATTTTTATTTTTACTTTAGAATGGAAGGGAAGATTTCAAAAATAAATTTAGCTGTGAAAGAATTTACTTTGAAATAAAATTAAGTAACATTCTAAAATATATGGGTAATTAATGCAACTAGGATAAAACTAAGCAATTCCAACTCTTTTTTGCAAAGTATTAATCACAGATAATTAGTAGGGAGTAGAGGAGTTCCATAAATGGGCTAAGGCATCTCAAGAGTATTGCTTGCTTCAAGGGATGAAATATGACACAAAGCAAAGTAATAATTAAAAACATATTTCAATAACACTTGTATACTATGACATTTACCACTCTAATTATCTGTAATTGTTTCAACCTAAACACATTGTCAGAGTGTACTGTTCTCCAAGTATGATACACTGATGTCAGAGGAGAACAATGAAATGAAGTAGCAGCACAAGGCCAGCTGTTTATATACCATCTCATGCTAAACATCTTCACATGTGAAATTTTAAACCCATATTTAAAGTAAAGTAAGTGCGGAATTCAAAAGCTTCTATATTGCCCTAAGAAATTCAGCTAACAAATTAAGCATTTTTAGAGAGTACCTATAAAAATGTCCTGCATCAGGCACAGCATGGCCAGCCAGTCAAGGGCAGGGATTGTCCCACTCTGCTCCGCACCTGGGCAGCTTCACCTCGAGTGCTGGGGGCAGTGTTAGGGCACCTCAACAGGAAAAGACACTAAACTCTTAAAGAGTGTTCAAAGGAGGGCAACAAAGATGGTGAAGGGCCTTGAGGGGTGACTGAGGTCACCTGGTCTGTTCAGCCTGGAGGAGAGGAGAGAGAGGGGAGACCCCATTGCAGTTACACCTTCCATACATGCAGAAGCAGAGGGGCAGGCACTGATCTCTTCTCTTGGGTGATCAGTGACAGGACCCAAGGGAATGGCCTGAAGTTGTGTCAGTGGAGGTTTAGGTTGGATATTAGGAAGTCCTTTATCCAGAGGGAAGGAGCAGGCTCCCCAAGGAAGTGATCCAGCACCAAGCCTGGAGAGTTCAAGGAACATTTGGACAGTGCTCTCAGTGGTGGGACTACTGGGGATGTCCTCTGCAGTGCTAGGAGTTGGATTCAGTGATCCTTATGGTCCCTTCCAACTCAGAGTATTCTATGATTCTACAAAAATTCCAAAATCTACTTCTTCTTACATGAGAAATTTCACATTATTAACAGCATGCTTTAATTGTTGTGGTCCATTTAAGCTTTGATTTTATTACTTTAGTTGCATCTAAAGTAAATTCTTTATTTGGAACTTCAAAAGAACCTGAATTCTGTTCCACTTAATGCATGCTGAAAGCTGGTAATTTTTTTTCTTGTTTTAATGCAAAATTTCTATGGTGCTAATATTTGTGAAGAAAATTCTTACTGACCCAGGTAGACAACCATTCTCATCCTAAGTCTTCTGTATGTAATTCAGTGTACATCTAGATTCAATTTACAATACAAAGATCTGTCTAAAACTCTTACTTTTTCTAAAGCCCCTTTATTACTGAAAGCCTTTTTAACATAAGTTTGACAGTGTACAGTTAACTGAACTTGACATGCACACATAGCTTTGTAAAACAATAGACATAGTTTAAGTTTCAGACCACAGATCTGAAATGATGGAAACAGCTGGAAATATTGGCACCAAATATATCCACAAAAGAAAGAACACATAATAGTTTAGCTCTTTAAGGACAGAAGCACAGAAGGAAATATGTTACTTAAAAATGATTTAGTACTTTTGAATATTCAAAGGCATTCTAACAGGTAGTTTTGGGGACACTTTTTTGTGGGCATGCTTTCATTTGTTCTCCAGGAGTGGATGTTTGAATAAAGTGCTACAAGTGGAATGAGATATGGATTTTAGCATTACACAAAGCCTTCTTCCTCTTCCCCCCAAATTAGTTTGAAAACATTTTGAAAAATACTTCCTAAAATGCAAGGTATATTGTTGTTCCTTGTATGCAAACATAGAATAAGAGGTTAGAGAAAAGAGCAGCTATGCAGTCTGTATCTCCTTGGTATTTACTAATAGTCCATATGTTTACTTGTTTCCAATACAATACTTTGAATACTAATTTACTGTATTTTTATATGGGAACTGGAAACCATACAACAGAACCAGCACAGATAAAAAGTTCAATACAGCACTGTTATTCTCTTATATTTTCACCGTTCCTCAATGACACAAAATAATAATCTTTTATGCATTAACTGAAAGAAAACTTTCAGATATGCTCCTTTACACAGGTATCTTTAAAGCCTGTGTAGAGTCAGCATTTACACTTCTGTAACCCTTGACTATAATCTTTAGCACTTTTTCCACTGTCAGCAACATCTCCATTTTATTTTCCCATCTATTAAGTAACAATATCAGAGCACTTGCACTTAAAATGTGTAACTAATCAACAATAGCAGAGCTTTAAGATCTTTCCAGATCTTGGCAAATCAAGTTTCCACTGCTGAAGTGCCAGAGTACATCAGGAACATTCATCATCAGGAACATTTTACTGAGTTAAGAAAAGAAGTAGGCACAAGCTCGCACTGAACCTGAATTAGTCTATTTTTATCACATTTTATAAAGATTTTTTTGCCACACTTGTTACCACTGAAACCAAAAAATGCTGAATCCAACAGTGGGTTTACAGTAAGCCCTCAGCCTACATCAACCTGCCACAGCTAAATGAGAGACAGCAGAAGCAACAAACAGAAGGAAGAAATATGAATGAGGAAACACTGAGATCAATGTAAAACTAGATTATCTCATCTCTGAAACCATTTTTACTGTAGTTAATTATTAAAACTGTTGTGATATACATCCAAATGCAGTAGGAGTGAAGAAAACAAAGATGCAGCAATTTACTTCCTAACAGAGTTAAGCAAGCCTGTTTTTAGACAGACCTTTATCTATATCCCAACACCTTTCAGTGCAGTAACTGCAAGTGCCTTTTCCATACATGCCATGATTTCCTGGCAATCTACCATCAGACCCCTGAACACTTCCTGATTGCTCACTGGAATATTTTGGTACTCATGTTGCTTCCAAGTACACTAAAATACACTAAATATTTTAGTTACAAAATGAAGAAATAAGAAAATGGTAATATTCTATGTGACAAGAGTAGTCAAAACACTGTATTAGGACTCATTGTTTACACTTTTTAAATTATCTTGCAAATTGGAAAAATATTTGGAAAATAATTATTTGGACATGACAAAGACAAGAAAAATCTCACCCTAATGTAGAAAATACAGATTATTAAGGTTATTCTAAGAAAATTTGAAGTAATTTTCCACAGTCTCCCAATAAAATGATTTCTAAATACATCATATTTTAAAATTAAGAAACCAACAGAGAGTCAAGATTGGAAGAAGAGGTGAACCAAATTCAGGCCAAGCTAAAATGAATTTTTAAATTCTATAGTTTTTTTTAACAGATAAGATTATTCACTCTTGGAACAATTTACTTCAGAAATATCACCTCTTGAATTATGCAAGATCATAATTGCCTTTTAATACACCAAATTGTCAATGACAAGACCTCAGAACAAGCAACAGATGACAATTTATGGGTCCCCCATATGTGGGATACTGGGATCCTCACTCAGTATTCAGCATTTCCTGAGGCTGTGCTGAACAGGTGATTCTCATGGACACAGGACACTTACCAGGGTAAATACAGTAACACAACAGTATTCTCACAAGCCAATCTAACTTGCAACTTGAATACTTGCATTGTGTCTCCTCAACATACACCTTCCAAATTATATCTGAAGACAAAATGCCTCTTCACTCTCACAGAGATGCCAAATTTCACCCATGGAGTGGAAGCTTTGCACCACTGCAGCAAACAGTTCCAAAAGCCAACATGTGAATTTGCAAAGTTCTTTGAGATCCTACAGAATGAGGAGTGACATAAAATGGAAGTAATTATTCCATTAGCAAAAACTCATTTTTTCTTGTGCAAGGCATTAGAATCTGTCCAAACATTCTTGTGGCAGGATTTAATTAGGGAAAGGTGGGGATTCAGACAATATCCTGGCTCTACCATTGCTCCAAAGAACTAATCAAGTACAGAGCTATCTAAACTAGCAGAGTTTTCTCCAGACCACCAATCTAGCTTCACTTTTTGAATAAAAGAAAGCATTACTGACAAAATTTCTTTTAGCATATTTACCCTGAAAAGTATTCTTTAGAATTGGGTAGGCTTTAAGGATAGGAAAAGTTATTTATTCCTCCCTGTTCCTCAGAGCTAAGTTGTCAGGGTAAAAAGATGCCAGATTAAATAACAGATCTCTTTGGAAAACATCTCAGAACTACAACCTGCAGACTATACAAATTAGGATATTCATTTAGGTGAGGTTGACAACCCTGTAGTTAAACAACAGTCTGCATACATCAGCCAGACAATGAACGGAGAAAGGCAGAACCTCTGCAAAACTGCATTGTTAAAATATTAGCGCCATGGAAATTTTGCATCAAAGCAAGGAAAAATTATCAGCTGTCAGCATACATTAAATGGAGCAGAATTCAGGTTCTATTGAAGTTCCAAATATAGAATTTATTTTAAATCCGACTAAAGTCTTCAATGGACCACAGCAATGAAAGAGTGCTGTTAATAATATGAAATTTCCCGTGTAAGAAGAAATATATTTTCTTCTAACATTGAGAAGTACACAGATTTCCTTGTCAAACTACCATATCTAAAATCCTAATAAATCCTAATGACCTATGCACAAATCAGAAAAGCTTCCTTTTGTTAGATAATTTCATATACTTAGATTGTACATGGAAAAAGTCACAGGTATTTGCCATCTTCATACAAGTACTATACGGATAATTAAAATTAAAGCTGAGAATTTAAGAAAAACTATTCAGCTTACTTGCACCAATCAAGTAGGTAGTTACACTAAAACTGTAATTACCTATTATATAGGCAGATGGAAGAATGCTGCCTTTAGGATTCCATACAAAGGAGAATATTGGTTTGTAGTAATGTCTTCAAACAAACCATACTACAAGATTACTATTAGTCTAGACAGTTCTTGCCTAATTCACAAATCAATTCTTGATTCAGTATTTCAGAATATCTTTAATGAGAAGGAAGAAAACCTACAGACACAAACTGGAATGCAGAATTAGGACAAATACAACAATAATGTTACATGGCATGTATTTATAAGGCCTGAACATATAATACTATATATATCTAGTTTATAATTCTATAAATTAGAAAAGGAAAGAGCCTAGGGATATGGAAAAGGAAGTGGACCTACATACACACACGGAGCACACAGAAACTGCAAAATCCATTTCAATAAGAATGAGGTTAAATGATCATCCTTACAACACAATATCCTTAGTAATAGATTCCTGATGCTTTTTGTAAAAAGACAAAGGTCAAGAAACAACCCAGTACAACTTATGATAAAACATATATATTTTGCACTGTGTACTACTTGTCATATATTTAAAACAATAGTAGTCTCTTTTTCAGTGCTTTTATGCAATGAAAATGAACAGCTCTGACCCATATCACTAATTCATTATAGAACAGAATCAGACAAAAAAATTATCCCCAAGTGAATGCTTACAGGAGATAAAATATTAAGTTGGTCAGCCTTGGTGACAAGTTACATGCTTTGATATACACAAAGTTTCATGTTTGGTGAACCTTAAAAATAAAGGTTGAGGTGCCTTCAAGATTCAGATACCTTTAGTCTTGGCTAAAGATGATGAGCAGTGATTTTTTTTCAGGATTCCAGCATTAGCATTTAACATCCAAATTTTGTCTCACTTATATCTTGATCCTTCAGTCCTTTTTCTAAATCTGACCCTTTCTCCCAAAGTTGCCAAGGTTTTAGTCAACAATTTGTCTACTACTGTTCATCTAATCGCTTGTTGCTCCTGGCAATAATAATTTGACAGACATTGATGCATTTAACAAAGAATGAAGCCACAGGAAAATCCCCAAATCAGTCTAGACATTTTGCCTCGAAGGACTTTGCCTGACCTATGCCAAAATATTGTTAAACTGCTACAGCTGACTCCACTTCCCTGCTACAGAGGATACTAAAATGCTTCACACATGTTTGAAAAAGAATCCCAGTAATGTTGTGCCCTTTCAAAAAGTACTTTAGAAGTTTACAAAATCCACATGGAATACGCTCCCTATTATTTACATACAGAAAAGACAATACTTTGAGCAAATATTACAATGGCCCTAACAATAGCCAACTTCCTTTCTTACTCTGGCAAAATCTTCCCTGAACATTTCTAGGGTTTGTTAGAGGAGAACCATTTCAGGATTTCCTTTTCTTCTACTAATGACCAGGTTGGACAGTTAGTAGACTATCTCTTCTCCCCATCTCCACCCAATCTGTGGACATCTTGCAATGATTTTTTTGGGGAGTGGAAGAACATCTGCTTCCCAGAATTCAGCATCAAAGTATGTGCATGATTCTCTCTGACACACTATTGTTTTGTATCTTGTCATTACTATGTTTATATATAGCTGGTCTCTCCTGTGCAGGCAGATGCTGTATTGGTCCATAAGTAAATGTAATTGCTTAATATTAAAGGAGTGGTTAATGTTGGCTATGAACAGATACACTAATTTAGTGTGGTCCCAAAATGTACTAATCTTTACATATTTTCTACACAGATTAGATAGAATCCCTAAGATCAGACTGATCTGTGTGGATATCTGTAAGCAGATTATATATATGAGTCAGAGAAATGTTTCTAAACATGTTGAAGCTCATTCTCCTTCAATGAGTATTCCTGCTTCCTGCTCTTTTTTTTTTTACTTCAGCTTCATTGTTTTGATTAGCTAAATATAAACTTCCATACTCTGCAAAAGGTCTACTATCAACAGATGATTAAACTAACTATACAAACAACTCACTGTACCCAGAGACTATGTAGTCTTTGCAGTAAATCTCCACAGGTACAGCAGAACTTGAGGAAAATTGTAAGATAATGTATAAATAATCAGCATTAAAAAAGTGGGTTTTTTAAAAAATAAAATTCTTAAAAAGCTATCCCTTTATTTTGAATTAGTGATCAGACTTTGCCATACCACCCACATATGAAGGATTCCTGCAGAATAGCATTCTAACATGTCCTGCTCTTTTTTCAGCTGTTTGTAGCTATTCTCTCTCACAAGGTTCTTGGCTCCCCTGGACTGATGGCACTGGTGAGCAACTCTCAGGTATTCCCCACATTCATGCTGACAACTCCCTAACCATTGTATCATCTTACCAGAGCTGTTTGTTTGCATATCAGAAGCAAACTGCCTGTTTGTGTGACAGAAGCTGGTCAGAACCTTCTACCTACCACTCCTCTTCTGCTTCCATTTTTGGTTGTTTCTCTTCCAGATCATGAAAGGAAAAAGCTTTTTAAATGTTCTTGCTACCTTTCTTGCTTTATCAGATGCATTTCAAGTGTTCAGTGCTTTGGGTATTTCAGCCTTTACACATTGTGGTTGTGTTACTTTGTACAGAACACAACAAGATGCTTTGTGTTAAAGACAAAAAAACCCCTTGAAATCTTTGTGCATTTCACAATATGTCAAAAACAAGTATTACAGTAATCAGTCTCAGCCTACTCTGATTAAAGGAAAATGGTAGTCTACCTGACTTCCTGATACTCTAATTCTTTTAAAAAGTACTGCTCCAGGGAACACTTGACTTCTGGTAAGTGAAGTCTTTCCCCACCCACCTCCTCCCAGGCTTGCAGGATCATACTTCACATTTGTTCCTATTTAAATTAAGAAGTGGAACAGAAATATGAAACTAAGGCAAAAATGAACAAGTCTGGTCTAAGGAATCTATCCCTTATTTGCTATCTTTGGAAAAGGTGGATTTTCAATTAACACTTAAACTTCCCTGATTTTCCTCAGAATTGATAAAAATAGAAAAGAAACAGGTATTTTTAAAGATCAGGAATATTTTATTAACATAACAAAATAAAAATAGTTTTTAAAAAATTCAATTGGCTGATTTTGTCCCAGGTAGTTCAGAACTGAAGTAAATAATGGATTCTGCCCTTTTTTCCCCAACTTTTCCAGACGTTTTACTAAAGATTTGAATTTTTGATTTTAAAATGTTCAATTTGTCCATTTACTGTAGTTCATTACATTGTGCAGGAAATGAGAACTCACAAATTAGGATGTAGCAGAACTAAGAGTAGTGATGCAATGTCACATTTATCCCCTTAACAAATTTATACATCCTTTTACCTAAAATCCCAAGGAAAAGCCCTGGTTAACATAAAGGTGGGAACCTGTAAGATCCACACACACTATAAATACAGTTATTTCTCCCCTTGGAGTGGCTTGCATTGGTCACTTGTCCACCTCGAGCCAGATACACATCATACAAATAAAAGTTGTCACTTTTATAAATTTTATAAATCATATAAATTTGAAAGTTAATAGTTATGAAGTCAGAAGTCTTGACATCATAACAGTAAAATCAGAAATTAACCCAAATCTGAACAAAGATCTTCTTGGCATACATGTTTTAGGCAACACAGAAGATGTAAGACTGAAAACTAAATTAAATGTATCACAATGAATTGCAGGTGAACAACCTGGCTGAATTCCTCAAAATCTGTCCTGGATTATTGGCACCAAATGTAATGAGGATTCCCTGTAGTACACATATATTTTAAGTTACTATTTGGTATTTGTACATAAAATTGATTAGAGCAGATTCCACAGGGCATGTATTTTCCCTCAAATCATTACTATCCTTTTTTTATTTGAGCAAGAAATGGAAAATGCTTTCTAAGGAAATTACTTTGTTTGGTACAGATCATACAAATATATTTTTTTTCATATTTTTACAGTATTAATACCTTACTCCGTTCTAGTCTAGGCAAATATAAACTGCAATAAAAGGAAAAGAACCTCTACTCTGCTCTGCCCAGACTGCCACCAGACCAGAAGAGACAAAAAAGACAGCAGATAGCAAACCTGTAAGGGTCAGGTAACTGACCTTTCACTGCATTTGGCAGATCTGTGGTCAATACATTTAGAGATCTTACATTCACAAATACATCTGGAAGTAAACACGCCAAACCTATCTACTCACATCAGATGGTGCATTTAAATAAAGATGGAGTTTAATATTCCACATTACCCACAGTGTAACAGAAAAGCCTGTGTTACTGGAAGCACTAATTCAAATGGACAGTTTCTTTCCAAGGAATGCATGCTTGAATGTTGTTTTTCCCCACACTGTTGTTGAATAAAGGTCACAACTGTATAAAATACACAGGCATGGGATCATGATCCCAGGCGGAGTCAGTCAAAAAGAATTCCATTCCCAGCTTTGTGAATGACTTGCAACATGAGTAACAAAATTATCTTCTCTTCTTTGTTCATCTGTACAATGATACTTACCTTCACCAGGCTGTGGGAATTGATTATGGATATGTTAATATTTAGGAAGCATTAAAAGATGCGTCTATGCCTACAAAACTCTGTCCTACAGTAGCTTGACTAGGTTTTTCAGGACAACGATTATCTGTCTTTTTTTATTTGTTTGTACAGTTCCCAGAACAATAGGGCCTTAATCCTTGACTTGGACAGCTAGACACCATTGAAACATAAATAATTAGCAAACAATATGAGTTGAGAGATTTTAGCAAAGTGTTATACTTCCCAAGGGTCCAGGCACAGAACATTAAAATGACCAGAATTTAGCCAAAGCAAAGGAAACTGGGGACAAGAAACCATAGCCTTGGTTGCTTCTAACAACTTTGGTGGCTTGTTCTTGAAAGAGCAGGGATACAAAAAAGAAGACTGATGGAATGCATATGTGAGAAAAAACTCTATTCAGAGGAGTGTAGGAACTGCAGATATAGTTGTCTTTTGAGTGAGGCGTTTGGGGCAAGAGCTTTTCATGTATTTGCCAGCTCTACTGTATTTTCAAATTATAAGCAAACACGGTAGAAAAAGTACTGGGTTGTTTCGGGGATAGGGGAAGATGGTTACAAGAAACAGCACATAAACATGCAATTTGCCAAAAGATACACACATCAAAAAGGATTGTATAACCAACAGTAGCAGTTATCTCTTGAGATGTGTTCTTATGCACATAGAGGCTACATTTCTCATGAGTATACCCACAACATTCAATGTAGAATCTCAGAAGCATCAGCTGTGTGTCATATACTAAGAACAAACCCCTGCTTCCTATTAGAAGCAAAAAGGTTGAAGCCAGTCCAATCACTTGAGTAGCTCTTCATTTTGGATAGTCCTTCATCTTCAGCATCTAGTATCTTCAAGTATCAAGTATAAAGGGCACGACATGGAATTTGTGCCAATATTTCTAAGGAAATCAATTACTGAACAATTAAGTAACAGCTTCTTCATAGAAGAGGACAGAGCCTGTCCTCACGGACACCTAATGTTAGTGACTTCTAAGCTTTGTACTCTCTGAAAGTGAGTATCAGAAACTTGGGCTTGTTTAGGATTGAAAGACTGATGGGAAGCATGACTGTCAGCATTAACATGAAAAATAATTCCTTCCAAGTGACAAATGAAGAAATGCTCTGCTTCCAGTCAGTCTGGAAGATACCTGGAGGACAGGCAATTTCCACGAGGTGATGAATGAAAAGGAAGTAGAGTGTTGAGACGAAAGGCTGGAATGTTTCCAGTAAATTGTGAATGTAGGGTGGGGAAAATGAAAGCAGTCTTCAGGGCAAATTAAGGCAAAAGAGTCAGGGTTTAAGACATTACCCACAAGTTAAATTTTCCTGACTAAAGTTAATCTCAAAGCATTATATTAGAAAAAAATGAAAAATTATAACAGAGACAAGTAAAGATCATTTTCAGCTACTAACCAAAGCATGTATAATACACATGAAAAATGAAACAAAATAAACATTTACCTAGAGGTAGCAAGTTATAATATTTCAGCATTTTAGAATAGGTTGCATCCCACAAAATTACTATAAAATGTCATTATTACACTGTGCATCCAAAACGCTTTGATACACTCAGTCAACAATGTATACTTTATATAGACACCTAACTTTAAAGTTAGGTGTCTATATAAAGTATACATTGTTGTATACTTTATATTTAATGCACAATACAAATTAAAGCAGATTTGTCTTTCCAGCCATTTAAATCCACAACCTCCTCTTGTATTTGAAAGTTAACTAATCAAAACTATGAATAAATTAGACTGATAAGGATTTTTTAAAAGACTCAGAAGTAATATGCATGCAGTTTGATGTGATCTGAAATAGGCGCTGAAGCTCTACTCTTGAAAAAAGAGAAATAAAGTCACCTTTTTTTTCTTTTTAATTGAAGTAAATGGAAGAAAGGTCTTAGAAAGTCCTAATATCTTACCTGTTGGTATGCTTTATAGATTATATCAAATAAGAAAGCCTGAGGCATTTCACTGGCTCTGTATCTGGCACGTTCCAGTGAGTGATCCAAGCAGCCATCAGGAGCAGAGGCAATGACAGTGGAAACTAAAGGACGGATTGCTCCTGCTGCCTGTGGAACAAAACACAACAAGAGACCTCAAATGTTATCAATATTCACTTATATCACAAATCTTTAGTCAAAAAAGCTTGAAAAATAATTTTTTTTGCTTCTTTATCTTTTCTATTTCTCATAATCTGTTAAGTCATATTACTTAGTCTGTATGAGACTTTCAAGATTAATGTAGCAATGGAAGATTGTATAAGAATACTTTGAGGGATGATATATCAAAAAAAGAAAGAAATCTTAGGTCCTTCATAAACATCTACTGCAAATAAATGTACAGATCTAAGATGTTCATTCTTCAGACTTTCTTCTCTATAAATAATAGGAGATTTCTGTGAGGACAGTTCTAGGCCTATTAAGATAGCAAACAGCAGCAGACACACCTGAGAAGTCCTGAGAATCCACAACACATATTGCTTTCACAGATCCCAACTTGA
Source organism: Thryothorus ludovicianus (assembly GCA_013397245.1). Taxonomy (NCBI): domain Eukaryota; kingdom Metazoa; phylum Chordata; class Aves; order Passeriformes; family Certhiidae; genus Thryothorus; species Thryothorus ludovicianus. Next base: position 441,800 of record VZTB01011155.1, read on the forward strand.
TCTAAACAGATCTAGACTGATCAGAACTAAGCTACAAGAGAAGTTTCAGAAAATTGAGCTTGCTCCTCTGCGTGGAATTCACCCTGTGAAATATGAGTAACCGCATTTACCAGTGAAATCAGAGAGAACACAACAGATACATCTCAAAGTACTCAATATCCAGCAGCACTGTGCTGCAGAACAGATATTTACATTATTATATTTCAGTTTTAGTTCTGCTTAGGTTTGAAATCAATTAAACATATACTTTTGATTTTTTCATCAATATATAGTATTAAAGATCTGTGGCATCTCTGAAACAGAACTCCCCTACACCTGCTTTTAGGCAATTTGATACCAGAAAGTTACCCACACTTCATCAGTAACTTATCAAATGCTCACATGCTTTGGATGTAGCTTAAGACAACTGCGACAAGAGTGGTCCATGCAATAATGAAGAAAAGAATGCAATGGCCAAACACTGCTTACCAAGTCACAGGGCAAAAAGCACACTCCCCACTACAGCACTGAGAACAGCATCTTCATGCTATACTACTTGTTATCAATTTTTAAGAATAATAAAAAAGAATAATTGATGCTGTTTCAAAATTTGTGGAATTATATAACATCATAAAACAGTATACCTAGAAAATCATTCCCAATGGTGAATTCTGACACTTTTTACTGCAGTCACTGATTTTCTGAGGTTTAGTGAATTTTGACACGGAGGAAAATAGGTCCCTTATCACATATTTTACTTATTTTACTTATCTCTGTTAGCAAATCCTGCCCTAACATGAGTCCTGTCCATTCTTAGAAGACTTCTGACCTCAGATAGTCACAAAATGGCAGAAGAAGACAAAAAAGGTTTTGTCCTCTCAGAAGAGAAAGAACAACTTCTATTCCCTCCCCCTTTTACAGTACTAAACAAAAAATAAAAGTAAAATAAAAGTGAATGCAGTCAGTGTTTTGAGCACTTTATGAGCTCTAAACTACAGTTTCTCAGTTCATTTTTTTACAGAATGAACACAGGGATTTCAATCAATTTCTCATGCCCAAAGAGTTCTGATATGCATGACCAACCAACCAGGGCAGGGTGAAGGGAGAGAAAAAATTCAAAAGATACATGCAAGATAAAAAATATCTGAACTTTCTCAAAATCTAAAGACTACTTTTTCTTTCTAATACATGGAAGGAGATACCTATAAAAAAACTACATGGGGGAAACACTATCATCCAAAGGCAAAATGTGGTACAGAAAGATCAGTAAAAATTATGCAATAACATAAGAACTGTCCATAAAGAATCTCAAGAAGTCATCTAGGCCACCTTTCTGTCCTAGGCAGGATCAATTTTATTTCTGTAATAGAAAAGACAAACTGAGAAAACTAACCACCACTATAATTTTAGTAATATGTCAGTGTATTAAATGAGGTGTAAATTTAACAGATGTACTTAGACCAAAAGCTGTGTATAGCAGAAGTAGAGAGGCTCAATTATCTGCAACTTGTCCCCTCTCTATTTCCTATGATTCAAGGACATGGATTATTACATCTATATCCCAGCTGCTGGGCATTTGGACTATGTTATTTTGCTCTGCCATCATATTTTAATTGGACACATGCACGCACACACACATAAAATTATAAAATTAGAAGGTCATGGGAAAAGAGAGAGAGCAGCATGCTACTCATAGTTTTTCTGTAATTAGCTATATATTTGATATTTATTTTTTTCTGGAAGAGTTACCATTCCAAAAAGCCATTTAGCAAAAGAGGATTCCTTAGGCTGATCCAATATTTTATTACAGTTTTTAACAACCCTGTCATGTTACATTTTCAGCATAAAACAGGCTGGAAGAAAACAATGCGATTTGCGTAACCAAATCTCACAAGTGAAATATGCACTCTGAGGAACAAAAAACCAAACTGCAATTCTAAATAAAATTGAATACTCAGAATTATGTTCTTAAAAGAACTCTGAGACACATTGTTTTCTTGCCATCTGGTTTATTGCACAATAAAAAATTATGAATATCTGCATTGGTATCTTTGTGACAATACTGAACCACAAGTCCTGCTCTGCTGAGGCATAGCTCTTCCAAACAATTCAGAAAGACCTAATTTCTACTAAATCCAAATGCAACATTTTTTTTTTTAAACTCTAAATTAACTTCTCAAGTAATTGAAAGCTTCATGGCACTTAACATTTAACAAGTGCATTTTTCAAACAACTACGGTTTTCTTTTACAATACCCCATAAGTGAGTCCAACGTGGCAGGCTGAGTTTTTCCCCTCTCTTCCTGCCACTTCAATAAGAAATCACAACTTGGGTACAGTAAGTTTTTTCTGCAGCAGGTCCACTCAAACTATACCTGACACTGAATGAAAACATGAAATTTAATACAAGAATAAAATAATACAAAAAATAGGATTCACGGCTGACTTCCGATCATACAAAGGAGAGAAAATCTGTGAATGCAGAAACAAGATAATAAGCAGTCATTTGATTTCAAAAGCAAGCCCCAGCTTTTATTCCACATAAGGACAACTCAGTTCATGACTGAAAGAATAGAGAGCTCTGGTTCTTAGTAAAGCCATAAAGTTTCAATTGCTCAGAAAACCTTATATGATAAAGAGCTGCAGTCCAAAAGCCCCGAAAGCTGAGCTTGAGCATACTTCCCAAGGTGCAGTACTGAGTCCATACCTTAAAATCTTGAGACAAGATACAGGAACTGATTGTCTGTTTTGCTCACTACTGGCCCACTTTCCACAGGACCTTTCTCTGTCTCACAAACACACATGGGTTCTCTCAACCAGATGATGTGACCCAACACAGGGCTACATTTAGCACCTCAGTGACACATGAAAGTCATTAACTCCTAAAGTCCCTTTCAGACTGTACAAAATTGGGACCAAGCAAGGGAAAACACTGGCCTGTGGCCCTGCACTGGTTCCATATGGCACAAGAGAGCTGAATCCCAAACAGGAAATTTTGCATCTGCAGTACTGCTGGCAACATCCCTGAGCTGGTAAAAGCCAACAGAGCTGCCAAACCCACGCTGGCATACACAGACCTCACCACACGTGCTTCTGCTTCTAAAACTGGCTCATTCTGTCTTCATTCATGGTCTAGGCATAACATTTGGCAAGTAAAATGAGAAGAATTGAGCTGTGAATTTTGTCTTATATACAGGCCAAAGAGGGGCTCACTTTTATGACGCACAGCTCATTCTGCAGCATTTCTTTCTGGTTAGCACAAACTACCCCCTACTCAGAAAAGCAAAAAGCCCTTCTGAATTCCACCTAGCAGCCTGGCAATGAACTGAATAGGGAATTTAGGAATTGAAGACAGGCTACAGACTACATTTTTTCATTCAGAAACATAAATATTAGGGCACAGTAGGGACAATAATGCAGTAAGGCACTATTGTAGCTAAAGGGGCTTTTTTCCCTGATAACTGTGGGGTATAAATGAAGAACACAATTATTCAGCTAGTCCACATCTATTCAGTTACAACAGCAAGCATTTTAATCCTTGCAAGGGATTTCCATGTTGGTTTTTGTGATTATAAATTAGTAACAAAAAATTAGTAAAAGAGAGTATATACTGAGTTTCAGGTATTTTAATTTCATTTGTTCTAATGTGAGAAGCATTGACTTGCTCTTTATGTCAGGAGTGCACAAGTATTTGGCCCAGCTCTCAGGCGAGACTCAGACATGAACTTAAAAATTAATAAAACAAAGAAAACCTGTCCTCATTTAAAATTATAAGTACTTGCTAATGTCACTGTAGTTCTAACAATCCTTTTTGCTCTTTGAACTACCATAGCACAAAATACAAATCCTGTGAGTCTAAAGCAAGCGCCTGGGTCCTATACTGACATTTCCCTACTCAAGAGTACTTGTCTTCCAATTTCTAATAATTTTGAGCCAGATCTCAAGCAGATTTGCTTTCCAAATCATACAGAAAATGCATCATACACCCTTCCTGAATGTGAAGTGGATACTCAACAGATAATTAAATTGAATTTCTTTAAATGCCCACTTTACAGCCTCCAAGACACTCTACTTCAAACACAGTCAAGCACTAACCTTGCCATGTCCAGGAAATGCATTTCTTTCCCCCATTTTTGCATATTTTGTTAAATTAATCAGTTAAAGTACCCAAATATGAGTGACCAAGCTCTTAAAACACTGCTTCATAGCATAATAGACACTGAAACAAATACCACTAACTGGTTTCTTTTCTTTTGCAGACAAAATATTGTAAGAAAAAACAACCTTCTATCTGTGACTTCCTCAAAACAATGCTAAGATGCAGAATTCTATCAGCATCAGGGAAAGTGACAGACTCTTGTCACTCACAAGCACGTTCATTCATTGAGCTGGTGAAACTGAACCCACTTTCAGATGCTTTTAGAAACAACAGGAATCTTTTATGACCCATTTTAAACTGCACAAATCAAAAACATTTACAGAAAGGTTCTTAGTCTTGTGTTCATTTTTTTGCATAACTGCCTTCAAGAATCATGCACTCAAGAATCAAAGATTCAATGGTGACTGAAAAAAAGGTAGAGAAGAAGAGCGTGAAGAAGATTAGTATAAAAAGGCATCAAAAGTGTTTTCAGGGGATCCAAGTTGTACTAACGCATCTTTTCACTAAACAGCAACATATTGTTCTCAGTTTATCATACCTCCACTCTAACAAGAAGTTTAGATGTGTGTATTCAGTGAATCCATTATGAGAGCGAGTTTTAAGATCAGAAACACAATCAGTTCAAGGACTGCCGAATGCAAAAAATATTAATGACATCTTTTATTACAAATTGAAATACAAATTTTTAGATCACAAAAGTTGACACACAACATAACAACTTGGCTAACATAATACTGTATAGCTTACTTTTGCTGAATATTCATAAATAATTAAAATCCACATTTTATTTGTAATAAGGTAATTTAGGTAGTAAAATCCAAACAGAATCCATTAAAATTTTCTTAAGGGTTAGCGAGGGAGATGGAACTTTTATCACAAGCAATAAATCAGCTTACAGATATCCAAAACACAGTGCAGCGTTCACCTGAGACCAACACGCCCCATGTACACCACAACACACCAAGAACAAGTTATCAAAGAGGGAAAAGCTCCAAAAGAGCATGAAAACCAATATGCATCGCTGATTTGGCCATTTTGGGTAGCCAGTGTTGAAACAGAACAATGCTAAATAGCTGCAAACCTCAACAAGTTGAATGACATGGACTAGGAAGAAAAAAGTTGTAGTGGCACAAAATCCTTGAGAAAAATAACAGAAGGAAAATTCCTTTAGTTTTAGAACAGAGTGGTAACAAGCTCAGACAATCACAGATCCTGCAGGCTGGTCTACTAAAAAAAAAAGTACTTTGTTCCCAGTAAGGCCCAAATACTAATGCAGACCCACAAAGTCCCCTCACACAGCCAGTCTGGAACCCTCAACTTCAAGTGAGCAGCAATGACAGCCTAAAACTTTACAGAGTCTAGTCACAAAGCCTTCCATCTCTCTAACATGACTTCTTTTCACTTTTTAATTACACCAACAATATTTTCTTCTCCATTTATAGCCTCTGTCTCCCTTGAAATTCATTTTTCCTATGCTATCTTCTCAGCTGTCTAGTAGCATTAAGTAAGGGTATATTTTATGTTTTATTTAATATTTTGATCATCCCCACTAACAATTCAATGTTTTAATATTAATTAGGAATAGGCCTGATACGAGATATAGAAAAGCAAGCCTTGGAGTGCTAAGTTTAAAAAAATGTTCCTATTCTTAAGCTTTTACATGTTTTCTCAATATTCATATTTATAAATTTTAATTCTTTATTCAGACTTGTTTTCAACTCTGACAAGCAAAATAGAACTGAAGCAAGACTCACAAATAATTTAGCCACCCTGCCTCTGAAAAAATAAACTTGGCTTGCATATATACACTGAAAATAGAAGTACATTAGAAATACATTTTCCTAATTTCAAAGCAGATAACTTCTTTGAAACTGTGTGCTGGAGATGGTGGGGCTTGTCACACTTAGTAGGACAACTATATACATCTTGGAACACCATTAAAGTCAGTTTTATAATTGTGAACTTGGTAAACATACAAGCCATTTTATCTTGTTTTCCATGAAGACAAGGATTGCATTAGGACACTGGTGAACTGTGTAACAATAACAATCAATGTTAATTTAGACAAGCTAGGTATCTAACAGTTTACAAATACATCCCAGAATGGTTTTTGTTGGGTGAAAGACTATTTATATGTTTCCAAACACTACCATCTCATAAGGATTTCAGTCTAAATTAGGTCTGGCTATGAACCAGCAAAAGAAGCTCAGAATAACTATGATTAATTTCTTCTCTTTTTATTCCATCAAACTATTTCCACATGTTACTACAGGGAAAGTATTCTTTTACACAGATCAAACTACTTTTCAGGAAGGGCATTCACAGCCATCTACAGTATATAAAAAAAATACAGAAATAAACACAGCATCTCTGATGCATGAAACGGGTAGAAACCTGCACTTCTATTTAGACATTTGGATTCAAACTAATTGTATCTACAGTAATCAACATACTTCAGCCACACTCAGCAATTACCATTTAAGTTAGAAGAACTGTTTCTACTGAAAGATTCCTTATTTCAAATTTATCAAACAAAAACTTCAAAGTAAAATACAAAAACTTAATTATAAGATTAAAATATTTCCCATATTTAAGAGATTCAGATTTCTTCTATAGCTAATAAAACAAAGGCATACAACCATTTTTGTAAAATAAAGCAATTAGAGAATTATTTCTAATGCACATTTAAGGTGTAGCATTAAAATACCACATCTTAACCTTATCTTCTTATGTTTCTTTTTTTTGCTTTTCATTTTCTGTATTTTGTATCCAGCTCTTATTTAGAACTACTTTTTCTTTTTTCCTATGCCCACCAGTTTTAATCCATGAGCTGTTTTACGATTCCAGTGCAGAAATGGAAGATTTAGGGTATTTCCTCTTCCAATCTACAGAAATCCTAGCAAAAACAACTCTTATTTCAAGAGCTGGACAAGATGGAGGCAGAAAGAAAGCCATGACACAAACGTAAGCCACCATGCCTATACAGAAGTGCAGTTGAAAACATCAATTCAACTCTGCGAGCAAAGTTTTCTTAACTTAGGAGTGAACACTTGTTCAAGCCCAAACTAGCCAAGCTTCCAAACTTAACTAATACAAGCCTGCACATAGTCCTCAGAGTTCATAACCTCATTCTGCACCCAGAACCCACCTACTTTCTGGATAGCAAGGCAAGGCGGCAGTTTGGTTGCATGGTTTCAACTCAAACCTGTCACTATCTGCCCCCATAACTCATTCTGTACATGTCGTGTCCAAAAGACCCCCCAAATCAGATTCACGCTTCTCTTGAAGGATCAGACAGAGCATGGAGTCAGTCAGGACTACAGGACAAGCAAGATGACTCAGTGAAGACGAGTGCACCACAATAAAGGCAGAGGTACTCTCATTAGCATGCAGAAACACACATTTGAGTCCAGGGCACAGCATACTTTCACTCACACTCACACCCAGACTCTCCCAGAGACATAACTTATGTGACTGTGCTGTGGTGGGGCCAGGATTTCTTCTACCTATTCCTTCTACTGGCAATCTGCAACCTGCAGTACGTATCCAATGGCTGCGTATCCATGAGAAATTAACTCTGAAGAAAAAGGATTACCTTCTTTCTGCAAGGATATCTTCTGCCTGTGTATTCTTTAACAAAAAGAATAATTCTTAAATTACCTTATTTTGAATTTTGTTGGGGAAATGTAAAAAAATAAAAAACAAAAATTCATAATCCTTATGACTATGGCATATTTGATACTTGTTAGGGAGTACCAGAATTTTTTTTATGTAGGCAGTATCACCAGCCAATGCAATTTCAGCTATCTTGACACATTTGCACTGGCAGCTTTTAATTGCCCAAGGACAGAACTGGTTGAAATGTTAAACAAGCCGAGTCTTACACAGACATTAAACCTAATCATCAGCCAGACAAAAAGAAGGTTAATTAGAACACATGTAAGGAGTTTTGAACATTAGGAAAAAAAGGCTTGTATGCTAAATTTCACCTACTTTCCTTAAAGTCTGTTTATCCAGCTGGCTAGAAGCAAGAGTCAAACTCACTAAAATTGGGCACATGTTAATCTTAAACCAACACCAGGAAGGAAGAAGTCATAATTGTGTTTATTCCTAGCTGAAAGAGAGGGGATGTTTAATCAGAAATTTAATATACGCTTTGATCCAATGTTAATGAGCTGACACTATGTTGTACATTGAAATTACTTCAAAGACATAGGATGCCTTAAACAAATGCAATGTATATTTATGATACTGTTTAAGAAAAAGAAAACATTTCTTCTAATGAGGCCACCTTTATCAGAATATACTGAGTAACTGGGGATAGCACATGTACATCAAGACATGTCAGACCCCAATTTAGCTCGAGCAAACTAAGGAAGATAACAGCAACTGCTGCTCAAAAATTAAGACCGCCCATGCTCCTTTTTCTTTTACTTTACATAATTTCTGTTCTTTTGTATCTAAAGCATCTTTAATTCTAAGCATCAGTAAATATTAATTTGGTCTTATCAACCACACACTAAATTCTAAATGTTATTCTGTGGAAAATAAGATTTCTCAGAAGATAGAAAAGATTCCCCTCAAAAAGACAGAACAGGAATATATAAATGGAAGAAAAGTAGAGGAAAGAAGCAGAACTAGATGTATCACAGGCTGCAACTTTTCAACACACAGCACTGAAAACGAGCTCAAAAATGTACTATAAGTGGAAAGGAAGCAAAACCAAGTACATATGCACTAAGGAAAAGATAAGAGTGGTACTAAAAACAATGACACAACATTTATGTGAACATCTGATTTCATATTAAAACTGGATTTTTTTTAAAAAGCAGACTAAAAGTAAGTTGCAAGTATGTCTTTTATTCTGTTCTTGTATCATGAATTACTGAAAAATTTTTAAAACAATAATGCATAAAATTACAAAAGTTCACAGGATTAAACATGTGAATATATACACTTTTAATGCATCATACAAATTATATAGCATTTTTTCTAGTGCATTCTTCATCTGTGCATTCCTTGTAAGAATTCAAGAATAGTCAAGGAACTTAGTGTTTTCCACAGACACAAAAGTACAGTACATTACATAAAATATATTTTATCATATTATTAGCCAAAAAAATCTTACTACCTTAGTCAACATATTTAACCTTTTTTTTCATCACAGCACAATAACTGGAAATGTTTAACAACATGACCTCATTTAATAAGATTTTTTTTCTTCTAGATAGGTTTTTTAAAAAATATTTTAAAGTTTAAAGGTATAGAATCTGTATAATGCAACTAAAGATCTATATTGAGTATATGATACACACCACACATGGCATCCCTCACCTAATGAGCAGCATGTGCTGGTGCAGAATTTCAAGACTTTCTTATGACCTATTTATTCTTTTCAGTTGTCAGCAATAGTTGTGCATCATACACAATTACAATGGATTCTATAAGGTGTACACTCCAGTCTAAGCAATTGAAATATTTCAGAGCAAATCACGTGGCCAGTAACCCAACATCAGTTTTCAACATTTTTTGAAGCATTTTAATTCATACCTACAGCTTTATATTTTGGCATTCATTCAACATAACTGACAATAAGATGAGCTACCAGTACTTTCTTGTTCTAACTCGCACTGTACTGCAAATCTAGGTGGCAAAATTCAAACAAAAATATCTCCTCTAAACATTAATGAAACATGAAAACAATCATTTTTGCCACTAAAATTAAAAAGACTGTTTATTGTACTTTGACTGCATAGTATTACCTTGTGTTAACAAGTAATGAAGCACAACTTACAGTCAGTGAGACATCTTTCATATCCCAAATACTGATTTACATTGCAAAAAGCCATCAGTGAGCACGCACTCTGCCACAAAGGATTTTGCATATTACAGTAAATCAATATAAGGATGAGTTAACACTTGTATTTAGTGGAGCAGAAACCTTGATGCAACTGCCATAGGACTTAAAATTGTTTAGGGGGCTTATACTTTAAGAATATTTTATTTTCAGACAGTGTGTATCATTACAAAATCAACACCATGATGTGAAGGCTACTGATCCACTGCATATCACTTAACACGATTTGCATCATTTTATGAAGGAAAAAAAAATGTCAGCGTGTTGTAGGAAAACTCTTGCACAATTTAATCAACCAAATGCAAAACAGCAATGTTTAATTTATAACTCTTATCCCACGCATACAGTCCTGAGCAACCAAACTCACAGGCACAAGAGCTTGTGGTCACACAGTGCCCTGAGCAACTCTGCACTTGCTTATCAAATGTCTTTGCCTCATGAACTTGCTCAGCTACTTCTCTCAGAACTGCTTGTGCCTCTCTTTGCAGGAAGCCTTCAACTCAAGTTTCTTTCCCTTACAGTCCATTAAATTCAAAATTTCAAATCACCTCTCTATACAGGCTTCATCTAACAGTTTTTGTTATCAAGGGCCCTGTAAAATCAATCATTACACCTTACCATGTCAGTTTGGCTCAAATAGTGACTTTAATACATGTATGTGTGGATTTAATACCTCATGAATTCACTCCTACATGCTCCAGGGCTCCTCAAGGCAGTTTTAGTTCTTTCTGTACTACAGCCCTCTTACTTCTTGGAAATAGGAGGATAAGCACAGAACCAGTCCAGCAAACTACTACAGAATATGAAACAGGCCAAGTTGGCTTTCAGAAGCTTCACCTAACCTGCGGGGCTGGTGTTGTCCTTGCCACAACCACCCAGATTACAAACTCAGCCAAAATGCAGCTGGGAACATTTCTGCTTGAAAACTCAGATAATCTTTCTTTTCAATGCAATATTTGGTGAAAAAGAGTAAAATTTACATGCCTAATCCTTAGTCAGAGAGGTATGGCTAAGACCCTCTTCCAGATATTACCATGTAGGAGTTGCTAGAATGATTCAAGGCCTTTATTAAGCTTCTCACACATGTTGAACAGTAAAAAATGTCTCTTATTTTAAGGAACCATTCTTTAAACCTTTTATCTGCTGCAGGAATGAGAAATCTGAGTGCCAAATAGACTTTTCTTCGCTAAAGGCTGTTTCATTTCCAAAATTTAATATTGTTTTCTCAGATAAAGCATATAGTTTTAGCCTCAAATAAACAGCAGTACCATATAGGTTTTTTCTCTAAATTTAAAGGGGGCACTTTTTATGGACATTACATAAAAATGACCCCAACAACCACTTAACTATCGGAAACTATCCGAATTTACTTTCAGAATAACTAACTCTATCTAAAAAAAAAAAAAGAAAGGATGGTAAAAAATACTGTGTGTAGACTAGACTTCCAGAAACTAAAAAGTGGTGGATTAAGCCACCTTTTAAAAATACTAGTTATGTTAGTACTAGGCTGGTTCTGTTAGTAAAACACACAAGTGCCAAATGCTGCCGAGAAAAAATGGAGATTATGATTTAAGTTTCTGTCTATAATTTATATATTTCAGCTAGGTGAGTTACATTCTTCATAATAAATGTGGTGAATCATCTAAAGCACTTAAACTGAGATTGGGAAATGACAGAGCCTGTTTTCCCCTTACCAATGCCCTCCCACCATCAAACATTACATGTTGTTACGACTAAGACTTCAAGTATTTGGTAACAATGCAACAGTTCCCCATTCAACACAGAAAACAATTAACAACCTGGATGAGATTTTAATCACTATGGGACCAAAAATTCCATAAGCTATGGAAACATCACTATGCTTTTGATAGTTATCCATTAAAAAGAAAAAATGCATTGTATAACTGTATTTTGTACAACAGCAAAACCACACCTCATTTCTTCACACATTCACGGCTGCTAAGGAGCTCCTGTTCTTTACAATAATGTAGAATCATAAAATTGTTTGAGTTGCAAAGGATCTTTAAGAGTCATGTAGTCCAACTCTGCTGCAATGAGCAGAGATGTCTTAAACTGTGAGTGAGATCAGGTTGCTCACTCTTGTTCAACTGAACCTTGACTGTTTCAAGAGATAGAGAATCCATCATCCCTTTGGAAAACTCTTCCTGTGTTTTACCACCCTCACTGTAAAATAATATTTGTCTCTATCTAGTCTGAATCTACTCCTTTTTGGTTTAAAATCATTACCACTTGTGGTATTTCAACAGACCCTGCTAAAAAGTTTGCCCCCATCTTTCTTGCAAGCCCCCTTCAAGTACTAAGAGGTTACAATAAAGTCTCTCTGGAGCTCTCTTATCCAGGCTAACTGACCCTAACTCTCTCGGCCTTTCATCATGGGAGATGTTCAATCTATCTGATCATTTCTGTGGCACTCTGCTGGATCTGCTTCAATAGGTTTACATCTTTCTGGTGCTGAGGGCCCCAGTGCCAAATGCAGTACTCCAGGTGAGTTCCACAAAAGTGGAGGGACACAGACACCTCCCTGGACCTGCTGTCCATACCTCTCCTGGACCAGAACAGAGTTGGCTTTCTGGTTGTAAGTGCATACAGTCAGCTGATGACCAGCTTTTCATCCACAAGTACCCCAAATTCTTTTCTAAGTGTCCTTTCAATCCTTTCATTCCCCAGCCTTTACAGATACAGGAGCTTGCACTTGGCCATGTTGAACCTCAGTGCTCACACAGGACCACTGCTTGAGCTTGTCCAGGTACCTATGCACAGCACCCACCCCTCAGGCATATCAACCATACCACTCACCTTGGTGTCACCTATATTTGCTTAGGGTGCAGCTGATGCCAATGTGTCTGTGCCAATGGCAAAGGTATTAGAGAGTACTGGTCAAAGTATGGACCCCTGAGGGACACCACTTGTCACCCATCTCCAGCTGGACATCAAGGTGTTAACCATTACCCTCTTGACACAGCCATCCAACCAATTCCTCCTCCACTGAACAGTGCACCCATCAAATCCCTCCTTCTCCAATTTAGAGAGAAGGAGATTGTGGACAACTGTGTCAAAGGCCTTAGGGAAGACCAGAGAGGCAACATCCACAGCTCCTCCTTGTGCCACTGATGTAGTCACTCCACCGTAAAAGGTCACTAGGTTGGTTGAGCAGAACTTGCCCTTGGCAAAAGCCATAATGACACTCTCTAATCCCCTCCCTGTCCTCCATGTGCCTTAGCAGCCTTAGAGCATGTAGGCCTTAAAATGCTATTCTATTCTCAAGTTGATGAATAACATCCCTGCAATTCATTAATAATTATTTTTACATTGACATTAGTCACTCTCCTGAAGCACAAAACTCATTCTATTCATGTCAAGATGGTAACAGTATATAAGTCATCAGTTCTTGATTCTGTCAGGGGTCTGACAGGACAGTGAGAGCCTCACAAAGCACCAAGAGTACAATGAAAGCAGAACTGAGAACACAGGCAGAGGATTACTTCAGATGACTCAGTGTATAAATAAAAATCAAAAATGATCTTGTCACTGATGCAGCCCGCTAAAATCAGTCTTTGAATATAATAAAGAAGACAAAGACCATGTGTAAAATATTCTATATATGGCAAAACCATAGAAGATACGAAAACAAAGATATAATTTCTCCAAGACAGAAAGTGCAAAGAAAGGTCAGGAAGCAGAACCAGTTCAGCATTCTGTCCCCATTCAAGTACACCACACCAGATCATCTTTTTTATCCAGTCAAGTCTTCCTTTACTGTCAGTGAAGAAAAACAGGTGATTTTTGGTTTGCCAGCCACTGAGTTTTGCTAATGTAGCTCAGCAACCACAGATAGCAAAATAAATGGGTGAAAGAACAGGATCCATAGGGGACTGTGCTTTCTGCTCCAGCCTTCTGCTGCAGTAAGAGTGATAATGGCAGCACAAGAGAACAGACTGAGCACAACACGTTTCCTGTCTGGGGGCGTTATTTTGACCGACTGCCTCTGTGAGTAGGAGTCCATGAGACTGAGTAGCACTATACAGCTGTACTGGCATGTAAGCTTTGTTCAGGTCCTTGCTAAAGCTCAGAATAAAGTAATGATGTTAGACAGCTTCCAGAAACCAGGTTTTAAGAATGTCATTTTGACTTAGTCCTTTCAACATAACATACTGTACTTTCAAACCTAGTTTATGTTAACTAGAGAAATAAAAAAAGTCTTTGGATGTGCCTTCTTTTTGTAAAAACTCAATAGCAGAACTGACAAATCCCTCCCCCCATCTTCCTGATTTCTTTTTCATGTAAGCATTTTTCTTTTTAGTTATGTTGTTTAAAATGCAATATTGGCAATGAGATATTGCTAGAGGCTTTGGACTGACATGTTCCGAAGTTTCCACTTTTCCCAACTTTTACTGGCTGTAAAGAATTTGTTTCCAGAAACATGTAATTTTAATTGCAAAATTATCCCAAAAACATAAACTGAATTTAATTGGTTACAAAGTAATATTTTGACATAATCAGGGAGTTGTTTGGGGGGGGGTTTAAGGTATAATTTATTAGTTCTGGTTAAGGTACAGATTTTTATTGCCAGAGGCAAATAACAAACTGATTAGTAAGTGTAATAAAGCAGTTTATTTGTCTGACAATTGGCAGCTAGAAGTGAAATAACTTACTTGATCAATTGCCATTTTAAAGAACATTAAAGCTTCTCATAATTATGTTATCTATATGGTATGCAGACATATAACAATACAGCATTACCCTATTAACACAAGCCATTTAATATGATGTTTCTGCCAGGTTTTGTACCTTTCTACATAATGCAAGAGGAAGTAATTACTTTTTGTACTGAAAGATTGAAGAACAGACATCCTTTTAGTTATGCAAAGAATTTGACCATAGGAAGAACTAAACACCATAGCTGTTCTCGATCAATATTTTTCTGATATTCTGATATGCATACCAGTTTTAAAAAGCCGTAGCTTTTCATTTAGTTCTTCAGAATTCTGTATTTCTCAAGTGGACACAGTCACCTGCCTCTGGGAAGGTGGTTTTCCAATTTGTTACATAAAATAAAATTCTCATGTTCCTTAATTCAATTACTTTGTCAGGTAGTATCAATAGCACTCAGCTCTCACAGACTTCGAGCACACATCTCTCTGATGGCCCAGCCTTGCTGAAGTCAGGGGATCTCAGCCACCACAGAAAGTCACCACAGAGCAAATGATCTCCACACACATTGCAGACAAATGATATGCAACAGAATAGACTATTGTACGTGTACAGTCCCCTCTTCCAGATCAAATGATAGTTCAGTGATCCACGTTAGGAAACATTTACCAGAACTAGAATACACAGACTTGAGAAGGTCCATGGAGATTGCCTTGGTTCTCCCTACTTTTTCACTTTAAATACCTTACATCAAATTAAAAACCAGAAGAAAATATTACACTAAAATCATAAAATTTTCAAGAAAAAAAGTGAACAAGTTAAATTCAAATGAGATATTATACACCTTAACATGCAAAGACAACACAAACACATCTAGAAAAGTTATTCTCATTTCAACCCAAAACCAGTACAGTTAACTCCATTCTTCTACCACTCTCAAAGAATCACATTTAAAAGTTATTTTAAAGTCTTTGGCAGAGAATAAATTCTGAAATGCTATTTTGTGTTATATGAAAAAGAATTTTAACAAGATTTTTGCCCTAATTTAAGTTCTAATAACTGGAAACATGTTTAAATCACTGAAAGCTATAATGCAGAGTTGTTATTTTATTGCCATTTCTTATTAAGCCTATCTACAAAACTACATGCCTACTAAGAAGAGGCTCAATGTATTTAGATTTGCAACATAATGTTCTGAGAGACTTGGCATAATTTGATTTTCATAATAAATATTTTAACAAGCAAGATTCCCCTTCTACACTATGAAGGTGTAGGAGCACTAAGGAAACACCACGGTTCATTCTTCAGACTCATTATTCCACTGTCAAAGGTGTGAACCACCTGCCAATTATCTTTTACCACATTTTCTGGAAAAGATAAGCAGTGGTACATTTTCCTAGTTTTCTAGTACCCAATCAATCTGCCATCACTAATGACCTCTACCTAATACCATGTCCTTTATGCAGGAAAGCATTATGCATCTTATTAATGGAGAATTCAAGAACAAATTAAAGATATCAAATTTTGCAAACAAGCCTGCGGCTAAGTCATGATTTCTTACATCTCTGACTTAGGCAGTTCATCTAACATTTCCTCTTGTTGCTAGTGCATGCCTCTCCTATCCTTCTATTTGCATAACACAACTTCAACCAGCTCTTCCCCTTCATATATTACTTACTTTCTCAGAAATCTTTTTTGTTTCTGTGACTAATCCCAGTCCTCAGATGCAGTGTTAAACAGGAGAATATCCTACCTACCACTGGGGGCCTTCCACTTCTCCTGTTTTCCAGCAGTTTGCAGTGCTTGCAGGTTCTAAAACAATTTAGCATTAATACAGACACAGCTCTTTTGCTGCTTATTCAGGATTTGCATATAAGTTTGAGATGAAAGCACAAAGTTTGCAAGTCAATCAATGCAGTACACATACTCTTCGGCTATTATTAATAATCACTAACAGAACTGCTCTAGCATTAGGTGATAATTCTGCATGGAAAAAAGTAAACTATCATTACATAACCCACCTTTCAACTAACAAATTGCTGAATGATTCAATCTCTTACTGACAGTCTCTATGGCAACAATTATTCCCTGTAGCAAATAATACCTGCAGCATTTAAAAATGTCAACCTCCTCCACCTGACTTCTCTGCATAATAGGGAATCTGGATCTGTTCTACTTAAAAAAAAAAACCTAAATAAATCATGATTTTAGGTTGTACAGTATAAAGCACATTAGAGAGTTGCATTGCTGTATAGTACATACCCCATGTTCTTTAGCAGCCAGAACCACTTTTGAAACAACATCTTCTTCAACAAAAGGCCTCACAGCATCATGGATAATCACTACTTCTGGCTTCTGAAGCAAATGACTGGAAAACTCATTCTCTGCAAATACTTTCAGTCCATTGAATATTGACCGGTGACGAGTTATTCCACCTTCTACTACTGTAACTCTCTTGTGGCCATATTTTTCAACTATAGTCTTCATTGTTTCAATATTTTCAGGAGAGACCACCACAATAATGTCAGATATCCAACTTATCCTAGAAAAATGAGCACAAAACCAGAGAAAGTAGATGTGAACGACTAAATAAAAGTGGAGATATACGAAACAAAGAAATTCATAACAACAAAAATTCAAGATGACTAAATAAAGCACCTCTCAATATACCCAAGTCCACGTTTTTGTGCTCCACTCCTTAAGGGAGAGCTATAACAGAAGATTTATACCAGTAACACTGGAGCTCTGGGAAGGGATTTGCTTCCAACAACCACTTTGCAGAGGGGCACATTCTGATAACTCTTCAAAAGCCTTGAAAACATTTCTTAGTCCAGCCTCATTCCTAACTTCAAACAGAACTTCTAAATAAAACAGTGACAGTTTGCTAATCAGTTTCTAATAAACTGGTAAATCCTGTGACCTGGAATACTCCCTGTTCCAGTGAAGCACACAGTGTACAAGGGAATAGGACAATCAAGAAAAGGTCTGAAACAAAGATCACTATCAAGACAGGCATGACAGACTGGTAATGAATGAAAACTGTTACGTTTTAATATTGACAGGAAACATTGTACTGGTAGTTTGAAAAAAATATACATATTTATAAACACTAAGGTTTCTGCTGTAGGAAGCTAGAAAAATATAAAAATACAGCTGTACTAGTTAATAATACCATATCAAAACCACATTTTTAGAGATCTCCAAGATTTTACTGTTAGTATAAGTTTAGCTCTAGAACTGAAGGGTTACAAGGGGAGAAGTGAATGACTCATAAATCACAAGATTAAAACCAATCACGGCTGAAGCTAGGTTGAAACTTCTGTCAAAGCATCTAGGAATGCAAATTCTAGTAATATGTGGTATAATCTATTTCAAAACAAAAGAAATGCCATAAATCAAATCCATTGTAGTGTCCTATTTTCTAAATGTCTATGTAGAGAACATAGACATATAGAAAAAAAAATTGTTGTGTTCCCATTTTGTGTCTCTATAGATGGCAGAAGAGCCTTTTGGCATGTCAGACAAGAAATTCACCAGATAAGCAATGATTAAAAAATAAAACTACCATGTTAAAATTATCCAAGTGTAGCTTACACATCCAGTTAGGGAGAAAGAGAGACAAGTATGATACACTGTCTGAACTAAAACTAGAAAACCTACTGAAACTAATATTGCAGACACAAGAAGAACAAAGGTACTAAGAACTAAATATTTCCAGTTAGAAAAATAAAAGAACGAAATTCACAGATCAGAAATACACAGGTTCAAATACTGACTTCTGCAATAACAAATGAGAAAGCATTGCCTGGGAATTATTCTTACTTCAAAAGCAAAATTAATCTGTGTTACAAATCAGTTGTCTAGAACTACGTGAAATAACAGAGCATCTTTCACCTTATGTAAGGGGGGTGGGGGTTGTAATCAATAATACTCCATGGAAAACTATTTCAACGAATTGTAAAATAACTATTTAAAATAAGACAAAGTGCTATTATCATTATTCAAAAGAAAAATACTTGTCCTTATGTTCATTTTACTATTAGCAAAGGCAGAAAATGCAGCCAAACTAACATATTCTCAGCATTCTTTAAGTATTGAAGTTGCTCAAATGTAAAATCTGAAAAGTTGAAAAATGTAAATGTGGTTTCGAATTTCATTTCAACTTGTCACTCACCACAGGTCCATCAAAACATTTAAAAATCTCTCATATGATTTCTGGCTTACTCATATTTAACTACAAAACCTAGCACTTCTGCATGACTTCAACTTGGAACTAGGACAAACTAACTGGTTTCATCTCAGTTCTTCTTTTAAATACCAAGAATCAGTCATTGAACAAAGCAAAACTCAGTAAGAAGTATTCCATACTAAATGAGAACAAGAGCTCTGCATTTCAATTTGCAGAAAGACTGTAGCCTTACACAGTACCCAGAAAATGGACAGTCTGCACAGCCACTGTGACTGTGCAAGAAGAGCACTGACATTGCCCTTTCTGGAGTCAAATGAAACAGTTTATGAGGCAACTGGGTAGCACAGAGCACCTTCTGAGAAGCAGGGAAGAGAACACAAGCACTGGCCAGCCTGTGATAAATCTCTGCACAGAGGGGGTGGAATGGCTCAAGGCCTCCAGTGGTACAATACACCAAAAAGTGACAGGATGCGGTCACAGCTCCACCCTGTGTCTGCATAAACACATTTGTAAACTTGAGTAGGTCCTCCTTAAACTCATGCTGGACCCACATTCTCTAATCAGGGCTGGAATTTAGGGATGTAACATAATCATGTAAGAGCGTCCTCTAGATTGATTACATACAAACCTGCTTGGGGTTTGTCCCACTAAAACTCATGTAAAGTACTAATCCAGTAAAGTGTGCTACAAATTTTAATGAATCAGAGTTCTGCACCACACAGGTTACTAGCTCTTCTGAAAATCTGCTTATGGAAATGATGTAAAATGTCTTAAATAAGTAGAAAGATGTCAGTATACACTCAATCTAGCAGTAAGTGATTCTTTTTTCCCTTCCTCAATTTGACACATCCTTTCCTTCAGAAAGATTTTGTGCTAAAATAATAATCTACTCAGGACCTGTTCAAATCCAGTTTAAAAACACCATTTCAATTTTATAACTGTAATATTTGATCAAGCTAAAGAAAGAATTAGCATGATGCATGAAAAAGATCACAATGCTGTACCTCAATGTGCTCTAACAACGCACAACTCTAGTGCTTCCCTACAACACAGGCTGTGGCTCCAAAGTGGAAATCAAGTTTGATCAAATGGAATAAAATGACAAGCCTGGTTATAATCACTTTACAACTGCTTTGGGAGGACCCCAATACTAGCAGAAAGCAAACAATGAGGCAGAAAAGGACTATATATATGTTTGTTTCCTGGAGATATCCTTCTTGTCATCACCTACATGCTGGCTTTCTGCCTAGTAAAAAACAGCATTGTTTCAGTAAATTTCAAACAGAAGTACAAACACACTAGCCGAGCTTGAACTGAAAGTAGGGGAGCTCACGAAGGCAGCAACAGATTAAGCTATTCCTTCAAAACGCAGGCTGCAGAGGAAATGAAAAAAGTCCACTTTGAAACTGTATCACCTACATGGCATGCTGAGGTACAAATGTGACCCAGATTTAACCCTCTACCAGTTCACTCACATAGAAACCACTGCTGAAATCTGATACAGGGCTTAAATACTCACACTCCATCTCTTGCAACTCTCACTCTGCCACTAAAAAACTATTCAATATAACCTACTGAGACCAGCAAAATAAGGCAACAACCAGGCAGTTGCTGCTGAGATGGCTTTAGCAGTGTTAGACAGGATCTTTCACTGTCACAAAATAATTCTGAGGTGGAAGAGAAATCATTATATTACTTTTGCAAACCTTATTAAAAAGTAAATGAGAAAAAGAAGCATCAAGAACAAAATCCATCTACAGAACACAAGTGTAACTTCCTTTTGCTCCATAAAAGCTTTGTTATTGATTTATTGATATATGAAACATTTATTAATACAATGTATTACATAATTAATTAATACAAAATATATCTCTTACAGTAAAAAAATTGAAGCAGGAAGCTTCTGTGGTATATTAAGAAAGCTTAGAAGCTCTCATAAACAGAAGCCATTCCATTTTTTCCAATTCAATTCTGAAATAAAATGTTCCTTATGAGTCAGACATGATAAAAAAAGATACCTCCATAAAATTTGCTGCAACTATTTTTTGCTCATAAGCTATTAAAAAAAAAAAGGCTAATAACAACTGGACAAACAGAAGTATCAGAGTAGATCCATTTAACAAAACTGTAATTGTGTGACATAGAGCCAGTGAATATGCATCAGTCAATGGAGAAAAATATTTGGCAAATAACTATGCAAGACACTTCCAAAGAGTTGCTCCTTTGGGAGCTTCCCCAGGGGATTTTAAGAGACCTCCTCCTGTTTTAAGATACTACAATAAAGAAAACAAAGCTGTCTGAAACGTTTATGGATAATTTGAATTCTGCCAGTGAAGATATTAACTCTGCTTTCCTCTTTTATAACCACGCGTTGTACTTGCAACAACTGGTGAAATATGAGCACAGCAAGAATAGCAGCAGCATATTTGTTCCACAATGATTTTAAAATCAATCTTTACCTTAGTTTGTTTTCCTCTCTATAGATTTAGTAAAATATGCATGCACATGTGCATACAGAGCTAAGATTCCTCTCTGTCTCAGAAAAAGAATTTAAAAGGTTCTATTCTAACAAACACACATACACCAAAAAGATCAAAAGAAGGAAAAACTCTGCTAGTTGTTACAGAAGCAAAAACAAGGAATGCCATACTAAATCAGTGGAACTTGTTGCTAAAGTCTTGCATAGCTCAACAAAAGCAGGAACAAATCCAATGAGAAAAAGATATTTAAATTTTTTAGCACACTTTAATTTTGGCTCAAAGGTAGGGCCTGACCTTCCTGTCAGTGTCACTGCACTGGCAATTAAAAACGATTTCTCCTTAGCCTAGTTTTGTTCAACTCCTCTTCCTCAGAGTACCATCTGTGATTATTATTGGCAGGCCAGTGTTCTACATGCTGTTATCCTATACAACAGGATATATACAACTGCTTATTCATTCATGTCTGCTCTTGTCTCATCTGCCCATTTTTCCACACTGATATCTAAGAGTCTCACTACTTTCAGCTAAACAGCAAAAAAAATCTTTTTCTACTGATCTTTAAGAAGCATGTGCAAAGCAGCTGCACATCCTTGAACTGCTCATGTATTTCTGTTTTCTAACACTGCTACCTCTTTTCCAGATTTAAAAAAACTCCAAAATAGCCATACCAGCCAAAGTGTCCAGTTCAATAGAAGCTATTACAGCCTAATGAATCAATGACCCATTCAATTACATCAAGAAAACAACAGACATGAGAAGACAGTATCTAGCTAAACACAAAATCTGCCATTTTTGGGTAGATTATGTGATAAACTGCAGTTCCTCAATATTACATGCTTGCTCTTACACACACAAAGTCAGAACAAGGTACCTTTGCAGTCTCAGAGCCAAAAGTAAAAGTGTTGAGATAAAAATGAAAGCCATGCTTTGGAGTACAACTGTTCCCAGCTCCTCATACACATCTACACTCCAATTCAGCAGAGGTGGCAAGAAGCTCTGCCTGACAGAGCACTGGCAGGGCTTATTGCACTCCTAAGCAAAAATACCATGTTGTTACTCTCACAAACAACTTGGTTGAATTGTACAACTTGAAATCAACCTTCTAATTTTTTGCAGCTTTAGGACAAATATAATACTGTTGCTCAAAGTACAGCTATTTTCTCAGAGCTTACTGGCAGTAAAAATAAAGATTTTTTTTTTTTTCTTCAGATGCATAACATTTCCTTCCCAAACCTCACTCTGTTCTCTTTCCGAGGTCTCCAATACACTGAGTGAGGATATAATTCTTCTCTGTAGATTCCCATAACATTTTGGCAGAAATTACAGCTGTGGCAAGCATTGGATTGGACACTTTGCTTACTGATGCTTACTGATGTGCTTAGCTTTGCAACTGACTGCTGTTGAAAATTAAATATAAAAAACAAGCAGTACTTCTTTCATAAAGCAACAAGTGACCTGAGGGAAGCTTCTCTGGGTGGGAATGGAAAAAGAGTCCCAACTTTGTAGTTGTACAAGTTTCCATGTGTTAAGAACTTTGGAAGATGCTGGGAATTTTTTCACCAATCTTCACTCCTCCCCATCTCTAAAAATATAAAGGTTTGTTTTCCTACAAGTTACTGCAACACATCCAGAATTCCCCTTGACACTCTGCTCCTACCTGTGGTGTTTCAAGTGACAATATATACAAGACTTACAGTATGTTAACATTTGACAATAATATATTAACTGTCAGTCACATGCCTAGAACTCAACAGCCTTATGGAAAGGAAAAGTCGGGCTGCTAAGAAATCCCATTACTTTAATCCTTTGCTCCAACATAGAATCATAGAATACTAAAGTTTCAAAGGCATCCAAAAGATCATTTTGCTCCAATCCCCCTGCCATGGGCAGACACTTCCCACTAGGCCAGATTGCCCAAGGCTTTGGCTTATCCAACCTGGCCTTGAATGCTACCTGGGTTGGGGCATCCACCACCTCCCTGGGAAACGTCTTCCAGTTCCTCACCACCCTAGCAGTAAAGAATTTCTTCCTGATTGCCTAACCATCTTTCTTTCTTTCCCATCTTTCAATTTGTACCCATTACTCCTTGTGGTATCACTACAACATAAACATGGAAAAATTATATGTGCACCTTCACACTACAAAATCCATCAGCTTCTAGTCCAGCAACTATAACTTGAACATTTTTGCTTCAAACTTCCTGCTGATGCAATGTGTTTTACCACGGACAATAGTGGAGCATAATGCAGTACTGTATATCAGTGAGTTCATTCATCCCATCATGAGGAGTGGGTAATTTTTTGAAGCCTTTGGACAGCATAAAAACCATCTCCAATAACAATGGCAGAATAGATCCCTTTTCAGGACTGATAGATAGTCCTATGACAGTCTCCATTAGCTGCGGTGGGCTCATAGCTCACCAAACCAGCCAGGGCAGCTACACAAACCCTGGAGCTTCGAGGCTGAGTGGCCTCGAACAAATGATCTGCAGGAGCCAGGGAATGCGGCACAGCCTCGAAGCATGGACAGGGCTGGCGGAGGAGGGCGGAGAACCCTCGGGATGGCGGCGCTAGAGCCAGGCTGGGGTGGGGGAAGCGCCGAGCTCCCGCCCGGGACTTCCCAGGTGAGGGGGCCCGGACACACCTCGTTCGCTTCCCGGTCTGACCGGGTAGAGTGGGACGGAGAGACACCGCAACGCAAACTGCACCCGCCCTAGTGCTCAGGGCCTGAGGCGAGGGCAGCGGGGCTGCCTGCGGCTCTCCGGGGCCGGCGAGGGCCGGCTGGAGCCCGCGGGGCGCGGTCGGGAGCCGAGCGGCGCCGGGCTCGTTACCTCTCCATGGCCCGCACCGCGTAGCTGACGAGCGGCCTC
>VZTB01011155.1:466109-553865 GCA_013397245.1 Thryothorus ludovicianus
GGGGCGCGCCCGGGGCAGCGCGGCAGGGCGGGAGCGGGCAGGCAGGGACACTGGGCGGGCGCGGCCGCCATGGGCCCTTTAAATGGCCGGCCCGCGGGTGGCGCGGGGCGGGGCCGCGCTGAGGGCCGGGGGAGGCGCGTCCCGGCGGAGCGGGCCCGGGGAGCCTACGAACTGCGCGACTGGCGCCGGGGGAGAAGGCGAGGGACGGGCCCCGCGTCTTCGTGAGAGCCCGAGAGGATGGCTGGGACACCTGCTGAAAAGTGGTGATTGTTTCCCTTCATCCTAGGAGTGAGATACTGGAATAAGATCATGTTGGAATTGTTAAGGGTGGAAGACCTCTTAAGTCGTCGAGTCCAATTGTTAACCCAGCATGGCCATATTCACTGTTAAACTGCGTTTCCCAGGTGCTACATCCACACACCTTTGGAACACTTCCAGGGATCACGACTTCACTACTTCTCTGGTCATTCTGTTTTAATGTGAAGCCTTTCAGTGAATAAATTTTTCCTAATATCCAACACCTGGTGCAACTTGTGGCTATTTCCTTTTCTGTCCCTTGCTACCTGGGAGAAGAGACTGATTCCCACCTGACTCCAACCTCCTTTCAGGCAGTGTAGAGGGTGATGAGGTCTCCCCTGAGCCTCCTTTTCTCCAGGCTAAACACCCCCAGCTCCCTCAGGCTCTCCTCTCAGGACTTGTGCTCCAGACCCTTCCCCATTGCCTCTCTCTGGACACACTCCAGCACCTCAATGCCATTTTTGAAGTGAGGGTTCCCAACCTGGATGCAGCACTCTAGGTGTGGCCTGACCAGTGCCAAGTATAGCAAGATGACCACTCTTCTGCTCCTGCTGGCCACACTATTTCTGACACAAGCCAACATGCCATTGGCCTTCTTGGCCACCTGGCTCATCTTCAGGCACTATGAACCAGCACCCACAGGTAAAATTCAGTGGTAGTCAATTCACTGCAAGGATCTGGGATGTTCCAGCTTGTCTCATGGTGTTCCTGTAAGCAATGATGGCTTACATGTTGAGACATGTTGTTTGGAAAATTCCCAGGGCTGATATCTATTAAATGGCAGCGGAGGCACAGTCTAGTGATCATCTGTCAAGACCTGAGGTGGCAGGTGCCAGGGCAAGCCAGGAAGCCGAGTCAGCGGGTGCACGTCAAGGTCAGGGAGGCATTAGACCTGGTGCAGACATAGGAGGCCAACAGTAAAGATTGCTTGAAAGTCACTCCCAAAGCAAACCAAGGAAAGGAGGGTTGAGAAGAGGACTTCTTCTAGCCTTTTCATAATTTTCTTACCAGTGCAAGAGCTGTGTTTGTACTTGACAAGTTAGACTACTTAACTCAGTCATCCAAGCTTGAAGGTGGGGACACTCAGGGCCCTTGCCTCTAACATTTGTAGGAAAAATTCAGTGTCTTATATGTAGGCTATCCTAAACTGACCAGAGTTTTTAGAGTATGCAAAATTTCTTTATATCTTTGAGACAATAGCTTATTTACAGGTTTCCAGTTCTGTCTTAGCTGTGTTAAGAGGAACCTAAGAAAAACACAGAGAACTTTCTGAGGAGTAAGTATGAAAGGTTATGTGCCAGCTGTGGGCTGGAGTAAAATGATCCTACGGGCTTGCAGAGGCATCATAAGTAGGAGTCATCCAACAGGAGTGAAGTGATCCCTCCTAGCAAAGGCAAGACTTCATTGGTATTCTTGATACCTTCAGCAGCAGGAAAGTCATGCACAGCACAGGCACTTTACATGCAGAGGTGTCAAGCTTTTGGAATGGAGAATTTTCACCAGAGAAGGAATTAGCTGGAAATTAAACTGCCTTCATCCCAACAAGTGTTGGTCTCATTGTCTTCAGGACAGTTTAGCATATGGGATTTTTAAAAAAAATCCACTGGCTCAACAACTCTATTAAACTATGTTCTTTTTTAGCAGGCCTTTTATTTTCTTCTTTTGAAAAGTATTTCACTACCTAATTCCTGACTGATGGCGTAAATTTGTCTGTTGTCTCTTTTTGGGACTTCCAAGTTTGTATTGTGAGTCAGCATCACTTCATTATTATTAGATGCCCAAAATTAATTTTTCTTCTTAAGCTAGGCACCTCCAGTATCCACAATCGTCTTGGATTCTGATTTTTTCTTGCAGAAGTTCTATACAAATGCATTCATGGCAGATATCTGCAGCATTCTCATTTTTTTAGTGTTTTTTTCAGAGTAAGGTATTTTGAATTCCTGTCCCAGGTCTTCATGCATTCAGTCATAAATTAATTTCGCATAAATAAATTCACATCTCTTGCTTCCTTTCTATAAGGAAAAAATTCTTTTTAGTTCTATGGCTTCTCACAATGTGCATGAGTTCTGAGGAGTAGGTAAGACATTCCCAACACCAAAACAACCTTCAGAACTATTTTCCCCATCCTTCTTGACATTATGATTTTATATGTCTTCATCTACATCCACCAAGTGTTGTGCCCAGTACCTTTTTTCTTGTCCAGCCAGAGTTTCCTTTCTTCATTTCATTCATTAATACTAACTTCTGTGAAGGAACATGTGCCAATTTGGTTCTGTTCTTGCTCTGAAGTCCATTTTCCTTACTATGTTAGGGATATTACAGTTGATCAATCCAGAATAAATTCTGTTTGATGGATGGACTTCGGTGGATGCAGACTTCAGTGTCATCAAATCTGTTGTCTGTTATGGTGAGATTTTACAATCCAGCCAAAAAACACTTTGAAGCTGCTTTTGGCTGCAGTTGAACATCAAATGTTTCAGAAGTTTTCATGCCTTCCACAGTCTCTATGCAATCCAAAAGATTCTTGTCTTGTTTTGATAGCACCTGGTAATTTTTCCAGAAGTCCATTAGGTTCTTGGGGTCTTGGAGTCTTGGTTATACTGAACTTGTTACTGCTGTTTATCTTTTTTTNAGACAATGATATGGAAGGAAGAACATATTTAACATTCTTATCTATTTATATTATGTTTTACCATGAGTTAAGAAAACTGGGATTTAGGGGTTTACATTTTTTTAATATTCATTTGTTAGTAACATGCAGTGAAGCACTTTGTGAATGCAGCCATACTTTGTAAATACATAATTTATCTTCAGCTCCATTCCATTATAGATTTTGTATTGAATCAATCTAATATTTTAGTTGCTGTGCATATATATGCATGCTCATATAAAAACATTGGAAGTGGGTAAAATGTAAATTCACAAATTGGAAGAAAACTTTTGCACAGTTTTTGGCTGGATAAAAAGGGACAGAGGCAGCATTTACCTCAAAACATGTAAAGAGCAGGCTAATCTATCATTTCTGTGCAGGGGTATAACATCTGAAACCACAGCTGTAGTTAGCAATTATGCAGTAAACATGCCAATCATGTGTTTGAAAAGAAAAATGGGGATTTTTTCTTTTTGTATTGAAGAAAGAAGATATGTACAAATTGGAATCAAATTACAGAAGTGAAATTCACCTGACAATTTGACTACTGGGAGGAAAAATCATCTGTTGCTATGGCTGAAACTCATAATAGGGTTTTCAGAGAACTTTAAGTTATGGGAGTGGTAGATATGATTCTGAAAGGTTTTTGTGGAAAAATTCATGAAAGAATAAAATTTCTTAATTTAAAATTGCAGTTTAGTCTTCTGTGGTTGTGGTATAGCTGAGAAATCGTTTTTTAGTGCAGAAAAATAAGATGAATTTGCCTTTTCCTGACAAGCAGCAATGTTCACTATTGCAGGTTTTAAAGGGAAATCAAGGAATATTTTGCAAGGTAAAGTAAATTGTTAAAGCAAAAGTACAAAATCCCCACAATATACTGTGGAGGTGCAAGATCTCTGAAAGACAACATAAGGATAAAAATATTACAAATCTGAGAGCCCTTCTTGAAGCTAACGTGGTATCTGTAGCGTTCTGAGCAGTTGTGTAGGCTTTTAACCAGAACCTTGTGTTAGCAGGATTGTATTTCACTAATTTTATCCAGATATATAAATTATTACTTCAGTGGTGGCAAGCCATAAACTTAACATCCGGGGCTGTAAGGAAGGAAGTGGAATGCCAGTTCTCTTCAGACAGTTTTTGTGTTCAAGTAGGAAAGCAGTATTGACTCTCCTAAAGTCACCAATAACTGTCTCAAATCATGGAAGTCACTGTTTACAGAAATAGATGCAGGTTCCTTGCCTATCTAAAGAGATTAGGAAGTCCCCCAAAGGATAGAATTTCAGTTTTTATCTTGCATGTCTCTTGCTATTTGTAGCACTTTGCACAAGATCTCAAAGTCTTAGGCTTCATGGGAAAGCATGTTTATTTTTACCAGATATTTTATTTCAGTTCTGACTGATGACTAGAAAAAATATTTTTTTGCCAATTTTATACTCTTCACAATTTTCTAGCTGTTGCCTGAGTCTGCTCAGCCCTCCACATGGTCCTTTTAGACATCTTCACTATTTCAGTCTTTGTTACTTAGCAGCTGTCTTGAAGTATTTGCTCTGTGGTGACAGTAGTTTCCAAGTCAATATAGTGTCATAGGGAACATAGAGCTTAAGGCAGTATAATAGATGGGGCAATGCTGAAAAGGGCAAAAGTATTTTCTCTCCAAAGCATATTTAGCACCTTCAGGGAAATCTTATCTTATTTCACATTAGCATATATTTTTATTTGTATTTTTACAAATATGACTGCAAAGGGTTATTTCTTGGTCTGAGACTCTTTGATGAAAGATGCCATAGATGTGTGGCATACTTAGATAAAGTGTTATGCTATTGATCTGCACGTATTGGTATGTGGAACTGAGATCAAAACAGCAGGTACAGCAAGGGAGTTACACACATGCGTAACTTAAATGATGTGAATGTTGACTATCAAATATCAAAGACTGCTTACAGTGTGCATAGAGCCACCTATAGATCAGATACCTAAGTGGAGTTCTAAGTGCTATTTCATTCATAGGCAATTCTGCAAAATATATTTTTTAATAGTTGAAGTGTAAATAGAGAATATTAATGCTTGACATGTAAAGGAAATTTGGTTTTTGAACCCAGAGGAGTGTTTCCATGCTTGCACATCATTGTAGGTATGTTGAAAAACATGCATTGCATTTCACCTGTTGTAGCCCATGTGCTTAACATGGATACATTTATATCCTTTGACATTGTTTTACATGGTTTTGGTGGCTAAATTTCTTCTATGAATATTTGATACATAGAGGAAGTATCTTACTTGTATGCGGTGCAAGTGCAAGAAAAAATTGACAAACGTTGATTTTGAAGTTTGGCACACATATTAAAGCTTCACCCTAAAATGTTACATTTTCCCTGAAGTGTTTATCCATTCTCTACCTGATAATCCTCTAGGCCTCTGGGATATGGAAAGTTATTTCAGGAGCTAATTAGTATTTAGTGTACACAAAGTAAAAGAATTCAAAGATAAGAGAATTTAAAGATAAGAGAATTACCCTATAGTATGTAATCCGGTAATTCATGAGTGAAATTCCCTGACTGCAGGAGAATTTGTGAAATTCAGAAGTGTTAAAGACTTGATAAAAGGCTGCTACTGCTTTGGGGAGTGCTTTGGCAAGTAGGTGATGAGATGGAGGCCTCATAATTTCTCAATAGAAACTGACTAGTCTCAGACACTTGGCTCTGGAAGGATCTTTGTAGATTCTAGGTGTGTTGGTCAGATGTTCAGTGGTGCCAGGTTTGGGTAGGCTTATCTGCTCAGCTTTAGCATGACCATGTGTTGTGTTGTGTATGGGAACTGTGGTTTAGGGTCTTTGGCTGTCAGAGTGCACTGGATGGTGACACTAACGAAGACACACAAGCTGAGGGATGGAAATGCCTACAGCTGTTTTCCACTGTCACTGTGACATAAGAGCCAGCACCAGCCATTAGGATGGTGCCCTATCATGCCAGTAAAAACAGAAATGCTTAGTTTTGACAGATGTCCAGTCATGACTGAAGAAACAGTTACCTCTGAGGAAAGACTAATGATAGTTTCCTTTCCCCAAGGTGATTCAAAGCAGAGATAGCCTATAAATGTAAATGGTGTTGAGCCACAGATGTCAAGATGACAATGATATAGAATGATGTAATAAAACATTACAAAATATATAAGTTGAAGTTAGATGTGGAATAAAATTGGGATTTTCTTAGCTCTGAATCTTTGTTTTAATTTTGGTGTGTGTATATTGTCATGCTTTTTATGTCATGTGTTTTATTCTTTACCATCTTCTGTGTTATTTTCATGGAATCTTTGTGAAGGAATATGAAACAGTTCACCAAACTTCAAGTGATAGGGACAATCAACACCAATGAAAATTTGCAGATTTGGTATATATAGGTGTTTGAGTTTTACTGTTTATTACTGCACTGAAAGTATTGTTTCTGCATCTCTTGTCATGTTAATAATGGTCCTTACTTTAAAAATACCAGGAATGTTATTCATTTGCCCTACATCTAAAGAATATAGATGAAATCAGTTACCCAGAGTTCACATAGGAGGGATGCCATCCATGTCAGTTTTTGCTCAGTAAGTGAAGACCTATCCTAACTATTCCTTAGGAGACTGAGATTGCAACAGGCAAGACTAGGTACCATCCAACCCAAAAACTGGACTTAGTCTTCATTGCGTAATTTATATGGTATACATTAGACAAAACAAACACGTGCAAGTAGTTCTTTTTCTCCTCTTCTTTTGATTTTTTTGCTGCTATTTCTAACCCTTTTGGGAGTTGGTAAAGGCTGCCTTAATATGCAGTCTGCCTTGTGGTAATGTTTGTGAATCTTTTTCTCTTTCCTAACAGTGAGCAAAACGTGCAGAATGGTAGTCCCTAAAAACAGTAGTCTTGTCCTAATCCTTTGCCTCATCCTTTGCTGACATGTGCAGTTCTAGCATGAAAATGTCAGATTGGAAAGGGTCAATCCTTTGATCCTGTTCCATTTTTAGAAAGATCAAGGTTACAGATTTTTCCCAACTGCAGCAATGTGCCTACCTGTCATCCAAAAATTATACAGAGACTCAGCTTGTTTGACATACACCACTGAGCAACCATCAAAAGTTAACCATTTTCCAACATATTAATCTAGCTGGATGCAAACCAACTACTTGATGAAAAATGCTCTGCATCCTGCTGCTATTTTTCTGAGTAATGCAGTCCAAA
This sequence comes from Thryothorus ludovicianus, assembly GCA_013397245.1. Classification (NCBI taxonomy): domain Eukaryota; kingdom Metazoa; phylum Chordata; class Aves; order Passeriformes; family Certhiidae; genus Thryothorus; species Thryothorus ludovicianus. Next base: position 473,273 of record VZTB01011155.1, read on the forward strand.
TCTTTTTACTTTAAAAATTCTTCCTGGAACTTACCTGTGCCAATATTATTGTGTTTTTTCATATGTTGTCTTCTTCAGTATTGAATGCTTCAGAAAATGGATGAAGTAATGCATCCTTCTCTGTGTATATGTGTGTGGTGCATGTAGGGAAAAGAATTGTGGGACAGATAATGCAAATACTGGAAAGAAATGAGCCTGGTCATTGAAACACCATAGGAAAGAGGATTTGATTTTTCTAGAGCCAGAAGTCTCAAAGGAAAGGGCAGAAACAAACAGATTTGCAAGGGACTGCAGTATTTAAGTAGATAAAGGGTACCACAAGGTAGGTTCTTAAGATTCAAGATGGCTTGAATGGTCTGTCTAATGTTCAGGCATTTCAATATCTGAAAACAAAAGAGGTAGTGCAATGATACAACCAGTTCCCAGGTGCTATAAGCTGTTCTGGCCACTGTCCTAAAAATTGCAGTAAAGATGCACAAAAACAGAGTTTCAGCAAACTTTTGCAATGAAGAAAAAAAAACAAACACCAAAAGCGAGTGTTTCTTGCTAAAACCAAAATTTTTGCAGCTTTGCGTTTTAGAAACACTCAGACCTCTGTTCTCCATTCCAACTGAATGGCCATAGGGATTCTAAAAAGGCTTTCTCCAGCCCATCCCAAAGTAAATGAATAAATAAAAAAGAAAATAAATAAAATAATAATCTAACAAGCAACAGATGTTTAAACTTGCTTCAGATGCAATTTAAACAGAGTCTTTGTGCTGCAGAGTGTTTTAAAGCTCTTCATAGTCACTCCATTTCTCAGTGGCTGTTCTTGTGGTAGGGCTGGGCAAGTACTTTCTTCCTTAGGCCCTCTCTCTCAACTCTCCACTATTTTATATAAAAGAACTTTAATGACTGTGCGTGGATAGCTCTTCTTTAGCCAACCAAACATCAGACTTCACAGAATGGTTTATGCTTTTACCAAGTTGCTTTACAGCTTCTTCACTAAGTCACTTCTCACTGGGGCTAACAAAACAAATCAAATGTGGAACTCCTCTAAGCCAAGTCAGAGCATCGCTTTTCCTCTCAGTAGTAAAAATTAAAAAAATAATGCATCCAGACAGTCTAAAAAGTGATTTTAAATATTTACGTAGCAAAAAGCAGATGTGCTGTAGTAAGTAGTATAGTTCAGAACAGCTAAGAGTTTAAACAATGAGACAATTATACACTATTGTACAACTACTAAAATAGAGCAAGGGACAAGAAATAGACAAAATGTTCCAAACATTTTTTGGTTAGTATTTTTTACTTAAGCAGATGGTAGTAAAAATCACTTTTTGAGAGGAGTTACCATTGCAGTTTAGTAAACAGAATTATATTATCATTTCAGGACATTTAGATTTAGGCCTCTTTTCTGGAAGCTGACTTTTTTTTTTCTTTTCTATTAGAATCAAGAGGTACCATATTCCACAAACATCCCTATTGAAGAAGTTATCCAGATTTTCTTTTCTATTAAGACATCCTCTGTATTTCTTTGTGACTGTAAAGAAGCATTAAGAAGTCCTGAACTCAAGGTAATGTAACATCACCTCTTTCACTATCAAGGCAAACTAGAGGAATGTAAGAAAATGAAAACTCCCAAAATGGAGTTACAGTCCACTGTTTCTAAAGATTTCTCTCAGCAATTAGTAGACACTACTTATTTTCATGGCATGTTGTTCGATAAGCATTAAGTAAAAATTAAGAGTATTTTTTTGTCATGGAAGTACTGAGGGAGGTTTGATTATTAACTCAGTGGTAGGCAATATCTCTTGTAAATCACAATTTTCTCCTGTGTCAGTCCACATAACTCATAGAAGGAGTGAACTGAAAGGCTGAATGTCTTTCAGAAAGATGCATGGGCAGGCTTTTTGTTGTGGGGGCGACGTTCAGGCAAAATTAGCAAATCCAGTGACAGAATGTCTGCTTAGCTCATAAATCTCTAGAGAATTTTCAGGTTTAGCCTGGAGCTGTGTTTATATGTATGTCAATGAACTTAAAATCAAAGCCCCTTGCCTGGCCTCCGGGAAAGGAAATGCATCATGAGAATAGGATACCTTCCAACTCTAAGGATTCCTTATAATTTTCAACTGAACACCTCCAGGTTAATACTGTAGCAAGAAGACTCTCACAGTGGAATGTATTGAACAGTCCTTTCTTGATTAATGTTGTACTTCTTCAGGAAGGATATAAAGGTCAAGGTTAGAAGGACTGAAGTGATTTACTAGCAGAAATCTGTTAGGTATTTGGAAGGGTGTTATTCAAATGTCTGCTTTATTTCCAAACAAATGACTGAGCTTGGATTGGGTGGCTTTGATTCTAAGGCTGCTGGAAAGGTGAGAGCAGCAGATTTGTTACTATTATTAAATAACTGAGTAAATAAACTTCTCAAGGGCCATTCTAGTCTAGATTGTGAATGTCAGGCCCTTATGACTTCCATGGTTGATAAATATCTTAATGACATTTATTATCTACCACTGCCTCTAAGAAGTGTGTCTCTGAGTGCCTCCATGCTATCAAAACAATCAGCATCTGGCTAAGTTTGTTTCTGGTGATGGCTAAGGAAAATTGATTTCCACTCATTATAAAACAATTTACCCCTTAGCTGGGAGCAGATTTCATCAACTCAAAAGTAATGAAATAGTGAAGGCAGATTAACAGATTTTTAATTTATTCACTTTTAGTTTTCTAAATAAGCAAGTATGAGAAATTATCAAATTATTAGGTGCTTTTTTAGATGTTTGAAATGCTTTTTAAGAAAGCATCTGGAATTCTGATCTGCCTATATGATTGAACATCATTGAGAAAGTCAACTTCTATATAATTTTAATGTAATAAATCTAGATTATTTATAGTCTAATGTATAAAAAATTATCTGATTTGGTTCTACATTGTACTTTTTAAAAACATTTACATACTTCTTGTATCTATTTGAATTAATACTTTAGGTGAAAATTTTAGTATGTTTGTCTTTTTAACTCAGAAGCAAACTTGAGATGTATCATATCCAAAATAATTTCAGTTTAAGCAATACTATTTCACTGAGTCTTTGAGAAACTTTGACCACTGACCTCCACAAGAGCCATGGCCCATATCCTACCCACTGCAACTTTACATGTTGGAGATTCTCCACAAGAAACACGTTAAATGTACTTGTGTAATGCCTTTTGTCTGGATCCTTGGGTTGACCCCTGTGAGTTCACATGTAACAAGATGAAACAGAAGGCAGATTGTATTGAAGCTGAAGCATTCAGTTGCATCACTGAGTAACATTATTCCTTCAGTAAATTCTACATTAATGTATTTCTAGTGCTGCTCTCCTGTAGATCTCTCCCACCAAAGGCCAGTCATGGCCAAATAAGAGACCTTAGCTAGCTCAGGTGTCAAAGTTGCTGCTGGTGGACATAGCTCCTGCTGGCTTCCCTCACGTTCCCTCAAATATGCCAGACTTAGAAATGGGGCCTTTCTTTAGCATGTCCAGCAAAATTTCACAAAGTCATTCGAGCAGAAGTGTCAGATTATTCCCCTTTGGGTAGTTCTGCATAAAAAGACAATCTAGAAGTTATTATTCCTATGTCTAAATGTAAACTGGTATTAAATGTATTTTGTTCTTTCCTACAGTCCAGCTTTACTGGCTGAAGAAGAGTTATGAGCAAGATGAGCAAGAAGTGTTTTCACCCTTCTTAATTCTGGAAGTAAAACACAGAACAGGTAGAGCAGCTTTACTGATTTTAAGTGACTATTGGCTTTGAAGTTGCTTATATTTTGGTCCATTATTTCAATATTTTGTGTTTTATCATCTTGAGTAAGTAGCTGGATAGCAATTTTAAAATAGATAGATGTTTGGCATTTGAGAAAAAATTTTCTATCATGAAATGATTGAACGAGACTATAATGTCTGTTAAAATAAAAAAAAAAAATAAATCTCTTAGTCTGCTGAACTGATATGCCTAGCAGCCATGTCATTTCACTTCTCTCCCTGCTAACTCCTTTATTCATCATCTCTCCTTTTATGCTTAAAAGAAGCACCTTTAAGATCAGAGAATTTAAGTATAAATGGTCTCTGGTCTCATCATTTTGATATTTTCACAGTCACAAAACTGAATTTGAAACAACTAGTTCATTAATGCAATGGGGGTTTTTAACTGCACTACCATGTGAATCACTTAAAACTGAATAAAAGGTATATCTCTCTTTTACATATGGAGAATTTTAAAGTGAATTCTTGAAAGTAACTGAGGAAAAATCATTACATTTTGTCAATAAAAAATTAGGATTCAGTAAGTCAAGTCAAGCAGCAGCCGTGATTTTTCAAACAGTTCTACATTAATGACCAAGATCTCTTCCATTCATGATGAATCCTTTGGAATTAAAATGCAAAATAGGATGAGGTAAAAAGAAGGTCAAAGAGAACTTGGGTGAGACCTTATCAGGCAAGATTTTTCATTACTGTTGTGTAATTTTTACTTTGGGTGCAAATGGATTGTAAAAGTTAATAATTTAACAGCAGAATCCCATGATGACATCTTGCCCATAGTGTTTAAATACAGCTTGAAAGATTAAGAACAGGTGATTCCTGCACTATGTGTTGAAAAGTAGATTAATTACTAATTTTCTGATACATTCTGTAAGAATTTATGAATAAATGTGCAGGACTCTATTTGTTCTGTAGAAAAAATGAAACCATATGTAATTTATACCATTATTCTGACTTGATCATTACTAATAAAAAGAAAAAAAATGGTGGTGTCTCACTAGCTTGTAAAATTCCTCAAATAAACACTTCTGAAATGTAGAGCTTGAGAATCATTAAATAAGAACCTGACTTGGACCATTAAGAGCATCATCTGTTAAACGGTCATATAAGACTTTTACATTGAGAAAGATTGTTTCAATGTTAAATTTCATGGATAGACTGTTTTAAAACAATGTTCTCTCTTTTTTTAAGTGTTGTGACTGGTTGAAATGTGTGCATTTTCATACAAAGAGTCACACAATACAATTATTTGGCAGTGTTTATTTTTGTAAAAAACAAAAGGAAACCAATGAATTTGAAAGGAAGTCATATCTGTCTTTTGATTGCACACTTTTTAAACAAAAATAATACAAGATGAAGAATGAAAAATACAGTTTTTATGTTGCTATGTCAAAATGACACCTAAGTCTATGAATGTTCAAAATTAAAATATATATACCTAAATGCTAAAATGTCTATTTTACATTATCTACAAAATGTATGTTCTAATCCAGCCCCAAATCATAGGAAAATACTTTGATACATATGAAAAGCTATAAACATAAGGAAGTTTTAAAGGGAAATAACACACATAAAAGCTCATTAAATAATTACAACAACAAATAAATAGTTTGTTCAGCTTTACTTTTTGATTGCTGCCATGCATATTTTAATTTTTGGTATACTGAGATAAGAGAAAGGTGAGCATGCAAAGCAGTTTTTTTTAGAATTAATCTGAAAGCAGATACAAGGTGTTGTGTTCTAAGCTGTTTTCAGAAGTTTTCATAAAACGTGATATAAAAAGCAATAGATGCGATAACTGTTCTCAGGAAACACACAACAAACCATCATTTTACAAAATTGACTTCAGTGAATACTCTTGGCAAATTCTCTTTGCTTCCATGGCTGGAGAAATGGTAAAAGTTTATAGTGTGGTTTTGGAAAGCTTGTATTATTCCCCATCTTGAGCATTTGGAAAATCACCCAAAAGGTCCATATGTTGAGAATGCCCCTTTTGATTTTGGTCAAAGCAATAAGGACGTAGTATCAACTGAGAACACAGCAATGGCAGACTTGTCTTTAAGCAGTCAGAATGGTAAAGCAAATGGTTACAGGTGAGTTCAATTTTGGCACAAGGAGAGGGAGATGAGAGAGCAGAGAACATTTGACTTCTAACTTGTACTATGCTTGCTGGATTTACTGGCTCTTTTCCTTTCTTTGTGGTGCTGGATGGGTTTTGCTTGAGAGGTTCCCTCGAAGTTGTGGCTGGACTCGTTGTGCTGCCTGGTGTATCGCTTGCACTTGCAGGCTGTGACCACAGTTATTTTGTAGGTTCTTATACTTCCATCCTGGCACTGAAGCTGGATCCTCTGAGTGCGAGTTTTGTCGTTGACACATCTCCACTCCTGCGAGCTCCGCCTGCTCCAGTATTTGGTTCCGTAACCTCCTCCAATCCAGTTGGGGAGCAGAGGCAAAGGGAGGCATTCACCAGCACACACCAGTTCTTTCAGGGGATTAATGCTGGTGCACTGGCCATCTGAGATGTACTTGGTGGATCTCAGTTCTCGGCAACCAACTTGAACACGATCTGCAGAATGCACAGAACAAGAAAGACTGAGATTCAGAATGGAGTGATTTCCTTAACCAGTCATTTTCACATTAACCAGGTATGTTTTGCAAAAGTTAAAGTAGGCTGTAATCTTTACAGGACATCTCTTTACTGTTGTGTCCCCCAACACAAGGGCCTCAAGTGCTGATGGTATCTCTGGATAATACCACAGCATAAAGAAATCACAATGGCATGCACTTCAGCAGTTGTGGTAGAAGAGGCAATTTTATTCTCTATACTTCTTCTCAGGGACATACCTTTTAGAAGGGAAAAAATGCCCCAAGGGAAGAAATGTTTCCTGCTTGTTCACGGTCTAGGGAATCTGCTCTGTGATGTTTACAACAATTATGTTGGATCATTAGCAAGGGGGAAAACACTGCTTTGGAGACAGTTGAAATGCTTTTAAATGAATTTCAAATAGTGTATTTCTTCTCATTCCATGGCTACAGTGGACTGAACTCTCCCATGAACTCTGCGGCTCCAAGGAGACACTGCAGAAGTGGTAACAGCTGAAGTTACCACAGAATGGGGTTCTGCCTGTGAAGTTTGAATGGTTAGCAGTAACAATTTCAGAGGGGTCCTTTCGCCCTCAGGAGAACACCATCGTTGTAACTGTAGTAGTCTGTATATGATATGTAACATAGAGGATCCTGCAAATTCTCTCAGGCAGCTGACAGAGACAACATGCAGAGCTTCTCACACAGGCATGTTTGTACCCGTCTCTATGTGCGGCTCTGCACCCTGCAATAAACACAACTGTTTATTTCAGTAATTACACTTTGAAATAAACGCCCACAGTGTGCTTAATTTTAATAAGCAATCTTTACTGGCTGTGCTCTCCCTCTTTCCGAAGGACAATTACGGCACAGATTCTACACACAATGCAATTAACTAACGCTTTTAAAATAGAAGTAATTACTAGAAACATTTCAGTGTGAATCATAAAAGGCTTTGAAGGTGCATCTACATATCATGGCTACAGGCTGCTTCTGTTTCTACTTGGATTTTTGGAAGCAAGTTCTGAACTGAGGCAATGTGTTAAGATTGCTTCACCCTGTCCTCTGTGTCTCAGGGTGGGCAGGCAGAGGGGACTGTAAATCTGTAAGCCGATTCCAGGGAATATTGACAGGGCTGCTCTACTGCCTGCTTTGCAGAAAAGATTCAAGCTTGCCTTCCTGCAGCTGCACTCAGGAATGTACCTGGAAGCATCTGGTCACAGATCAGAGTTTGTCTTTCCTTCTGTTTTTCTGTCTTCCCCGGCTCAGCTTTTCACCAGTGACAGCTCAGTGACAATGAATACTTACTGAGCTGTTCCAGTAATCTCATAATGATGGTATGTTTCCTGTGTATTTAAACCCTTAGCATTCATAGAAGCTGACACACCTGGATTAGCTGAAAGGTGTCACTTGTTGCCTTCACTTTCCAGGGATGACTCTATATTTATCAAGTTGCTGTGGGTGGGTTGGTGTGTGTGTGTGTGTATGTTTCTCTATTTGGATTTCTTTCGTTTTAAAGAGGTGTGCAGGGGAGTGAACAGATAAAGTCAGCAGGTTTCCAGATCCCCATGTATTTGACATATATACATAAAACTCAGAAGGAAAAGACTGGATATAAAAAAGGCAAGTTAGAGCAGAGATCATGGGTAAATTACGAGCTGATTTGTTTACTTTTTGCTGGAGGTGTTAAGCGGGTAAGTGCTATAGCAGGAAGTAAAAACTAAACAGCGGGAACAAAATTCAGAGTTTTTTATTGCACTTGAAAAGTATCCCAGACACCTCCCCTGCCCGCAGTGGGAGGCGAGTCAAAAAAGCGAGCGCTCGGGAAATGCCTCTCTCTCCTTTTTCCTTATCTCACTTCCCTGCCGGATAGATGCCATAGAACCCGGCATTCCTGGATGAACCTCCCTCAGGAAGTAACCTGCCCGAGAGAGCCGGTCCTACAGGACTTCCCAGCACGGGGGTGGGAGGGCGGCTGGCTCGGGGACCGCCCGGCGAGGCAGATCCCGGCCCGGCACCGGCGGCATCTCCCGTGGCCCGGCTCCCCCCGGCGCCGCTTCCCCGGAGCGCCGCGCTCGGCCGGGGGGGCCGGGGCGCTGCCGCGGGATGCGCGGCTCCGGCCGGGGCTCCGCTCCCGGGGCCGGGCCGGGCGGGGCTGCCGCCCGCAGCTGCGCTGGAAGTGCCGCCGCTGGGATACTCACTGTTACGGTCGGATCCAGTGCTGGTGTAGTGCCTGCCTCCGTTCCTGGCTTGATTCAACGTGCTGTTGCTGCTTGGGCTCGCCGCAGCGGGTTTAACAACGTGGGAATAAAGTATCTCTGTGGCATCGTTCTTGAAAGCCAAGTAGCTTCTCGTGAAGATGCAAGCCAGGAGAAAGCCATAGAAGTGAATGGCAGGCAGAAGCATGGCTGGTTCAGTCTCTGACAAAGCTGGATGAAATCTTTTCCTTCTGCTTCTTCTGTGTAACTGAAATTGCTCTTGAAGGCTTCCTTTATATATTCAGAGAGGTTTGGCATTCATTCAGGTGTAAAGTTGTGGATAGCTTCAGAATGAAAACCCACAAAAGGGGTGGGGTCCCTACATGAGCTGCGAAGACCTTTCACCAATAGGAGAGAAGACTGCAGTAAGGAGGAGTTATATGCACTAATTGCCGGATTCCTATTTGGGGCTTTTGAGGGTATCAGAAAACTCCTAGGAACCAGCACACAGCAGCATTCATGCTGAGACTTCGAGACTGCCGGCTCTGCCCTGCCATTCCCTATGGTCCTGCATGCCTGGCACTTTCTCGTGATGTGACTAACACGGTGTCAGAATGAGTCTCTCCTGCCCAAGTTTTGCAAAATTATGTACCCTCTTCTCAAACTGAGATGAGCTCTATAAGGGTGCAAAATGTATAGAACTTACAGAAGACTGCTAGTTACACAAATACTGTCTGCAATATACCAAAATTATTTTTAAAAAATATTGTGAATAATTTAAAGCTGCCTCTAGATGCTTTAAATTATGCAGCTTTGATCAACAGGGAGTACTGCAAGGGAAATTACTTGATTTAGGGGAATATTCTCTCCCTGGTGTGCAGAGTTATAACTTTATTTTTCTGTATCACCACACATAAAAAGTATCTCCTCTAAGCTCCTTAGTACAAACATATCCATATTCATAGTCTCTCACCATACTCATTCACCAAACTAGGCCTTTTTACTTTTGTACGTTGCCTAGAGTATTCTTATATTTTAATGTATTATTTCATGTGATAAAGGAAACAAAAAGAAAACATGCAAATCTGTTTTCAGAATTTTGGAAGAATAATCCTTACTTTGGCATACTTTTTTTATTGTGTCACGCACGTACTTGATTTTACATAAAATTGCATGGCCCATATATAAATGCCAGTATGAGCTGAGATGTTGCCAGTAGGCCAGTGCTTGTCTGCATCATGGTGAATGCTCTATAGATTTTCAAAATAAATAAAACAACAGTGATAAACACCGAAAACTCTAGTCTTCTAACTAGAAAGGAAATCTTTTTCTTGGGAAAAAAGCACAGCCTTGCAGAAGGCCATATTATGTAAAGGTTAGACTGCAATCTCACACTCTGTAATTGAGTTGATATCTAAACTCACACTGGATTTTATTGCTGTAATAAAATCCAAAGTGGAGCACAGGTTAGTTACATCTATTGCCAGGATCAAAATCTGTCGTTCATTCAGAGAAGACACCTTTGTTTCACCCTAGTCACAAGCAGACATTTGTCTATATCAGCAGCACTTTCTCTTGCATCACTAAGAAAGCTATTCTGGATTTCAGCAGGAGCAAGGACACATCCACAGTGAGTGCCAAACTGATAGCTTTTGCTTAAAGGACCCAGGCAAAACAGGAGTGTTGCAAGGTGAAGTGAGTTTTACTGGCAGACCTGTGTGTGGGGAAGTTGAGTTGATTGCCTGCATGCATTATGACTAGCCCAACCCAGTTCTGGAATAACAAGAATGTTGCAAGGCAGAGTGAGATCTTTCAGCAGGGTAATGTATGGAGGAGTGGGATCACTGCTAACCCCTTACAAACCTCCAAGTTCCACTCTCATCTAATCTAACCCCAAAAGCAAAGATATGCATTTTACCTTCCCTTAAAATAACAAGTTTTCTTAAGTAAATAATCAAAAAAGATATGTACATTACAGATCATTAATATTGAGCTTTTTTTTCAACAGCAGTGAACCTTGTTGATGTTCATTTCTTTTCATATTCACAGATCACACAGATCTTTACACATCTCACCATCCCTGCAGGATAGTCTCTGTGCTGAACTGAGCCACTATAATTAAAAGCATGGAACCAATTTTCCAGTTATCCAAAGTACCTGTGTATACCAGTCAGGGGACCTCTTCCTAGTGGAGAGTTTTCCCACATTAGACTAGTCTTAAGAAAGCCAGAGGTTTCCTTGAGAGCTGTTTCCTTTGAAATAAAGCATATAATCTTCTCACAGGGAAAATGAAAGGGACTTTGGAACAGTTATAGGGATGGGTCTACAAGGAGCTTGCTGGGCCTCAACCTTTTCAGCTTTCAATGAAAGGTAATGATAATCCTTTCAAGTTTAGTCTAGATGAAACCATTAGGTTAGTCACGTACATCTCTTGGTCGTGCCACTTAGAGAAGAAAGACCTCAAGAAAAGCCTCTTACAGCCTTAGCAAAGGAAAAGTTTGGCCCTGAATTTGCCACAGGAAAGATAATACAGGTTGCCTCATTTTTCTGCGAACTAGACACAGAGTAGACATTGTTTTAATTTTATTTGTGTTTTCCACTTGTCAAAAATATTGTATGAAAATCTTTTGATTTCAGTTTCTTGGTCAGTACTGTCAGCTGCCCTGCTTTGAAAGATAAGCAGACTTCTGAAGAGTTTGTCCGTTAATGTGATTTATACTTTCTTTATCAAACTTTACAGTCTTTCCCTTTTTTTGTCTCCCTGAGAGAGATTAGAAGTTCCTTGAAGTAATTCTGATCAGATAAATTTAGTTATTCTTCCACAGTGAACTTCAAAATCAAAAAGTGTTTCTTGTTGCTTAAATCAGAATGAGTTCCCAGACATAAAATACATTTTGTTGGCATTAGTTAGATGTTGTGGTAAGTTCTCAAAGGTGAAGGCTCTAAGTTATCCTTGTAGCCTCCAAAATAGATTTATCCAGTCTGTTCTCATTCTAGTCAGATTCGATGGCTTGTGTCGAACATTGCTCTGCTTAATCGTAATATTGGCCATAAGGAATATATTACACAAGGTCTTTGAAGTCTGTACTGGCTTCCTTTTTGCCCCTGGGCATAAGTCAGGATGTTCTTATTGATCTATAAAACTCTGTGCTTTGAGTCCTAGGCAATAAATTCTCTCTCCTTTATCTTCCATTAGGATGCTTAAGATTAGCTGAGGCATCCTGACTATACCTGCATGTCTGGAGAGGTTGAGTGCTCGGTGTGAAGGGTCCAGGAGTCTGGATTTCACTGCTCCCAAGGACACAAGAGAGCTTCGTTCTCCTGCTTGGCATAGTGCAAAAGCCCTTGTTTATTCAGATGCTTGAAAAGTGACTGTGGGGAAGACACAGGGCAGAAATCCATTAACTAGATTAATTTAAATGTTTGTACATGTACCCAGGGATAAAGTGCTACATTTAAATACATGCTTTTTTCAACTTAACTGCTCCTCCTATCTTAACAGCCTTGCTTCTGAGTGAACCTAAACGTAGTGGTAAAGCCATCCATCACTCTTCAGAGAGAATGGTATCTAGAGTTATCTGCACCTTAAATCTTGCTTTTTGCATTTTCTTTGATGGAAAAACCCCGCTCTCTCAATGGATGTGGAATAACGTAAGGCATACGTTCCATAAAGATCCCAAAAGAGAGTTCCCTTCCTGATGGTCATTTATAAGTCTGTCAGGATCCCATTCTCCATGTTTCTTAGACACTCTAATGATGTCCAAAGGGCAAAGTTTTGTGCAGAGTGCACACACCTGTCTAGCAGCACAAAACAGCCACAGGGAATAGAAGACTATGCACTGACAAGTACAAATGACTGCCAGAGAGCCTTGCAAACCACATGATCACTGAAGGTCACAAAAAAAAGAAGGAATCCTCAATTTTTCATAAAACTTAGGCCTGCCCAGTTTTAATAATGACAGGAAAAAGCCAGAATTAGAATGAAGGCATCATGGAAAGAAAGGTTCAAAATTTGTGTTTATATTTTTATTGTTAGATCCAAGAAGAAGACCATTAGAGTACTGCACTTGTGACTTGTTTCAAAGCCAGATACTTTGAGAGTAAGCACAGGCTCAGATAAATGATTACAAAAAATAAATTGACATTTATTACTTTGCACCTTAAAACAGAAAGGACTGTCAGGCTATTTTCTGTTAAGCAATAAGTATATTAGTAATGTACTTCAAAGCTGCCTAAAATGTGATTTGGAGCTTGATAAGAGAACTTGTCTGAAAGTGAGGTAAAATTGTAATAAACGCAACCGTTGAGAACTTGTAGGCTGTTGTGCAACAAGTTAGCATAGTTTTAAAGCTCCTGCAGAAAACATGTTGGAGAATTAAGATACCCTCCTGTGCTGCAAATTCTAAAACCAAAGATATTTTGAATACTGAGGTTTTTTTATACTGACACTTTTTAATTTTCTCGGTAAATTACATTTGAGACACTCAATGAAAACATAAGAATTAATTAATAAGAATTACTAATTAGTTCTCATTTATGTCTTATTCATCTCCCTAACATGCCATATTACAATTTTTTTTTTTCTGCTTGTTCTTATACATAATGAAAATGAAATAATTTAGGTCAGGCTGTGGCTTCACAGGAGGTAAATTATCACTTTTATCAAAAAAGACATTAAATAGACTGAAATGGGGGAATTTTTATTTCTTTTTTAATTCCAGGGAAATTTACAGTAGACTGAAGAAATCTTCTTGAATGTTTGTAATAAGATTTTAAGGCAAGTTTAAAGACAATGTGGCTTTTCATACAAAACATATTTTATGATTTCTGCATGTGTTGAAGAAAAAAGAGGACAAAAAATTTTAGAAATTAAAAAAATATATATAAGAATGAGAATAACAGCCTGTCCATTTGTGATAACATTTCTGGAAACTCTTGAATGACACTGAAATGTAACACTTCTATTTTAAAGAAATTTAGAGCAGGAAAGATGGATTTTTAGGGGGTTTTTTTTGCTACACATAAACACTGAAGTGAACTGGACTTTGGTATCTACATATTTTGTAAAGTGTTGCCCTAAGGAGTGAAAGTCCTATTGATTTTCTGTGAGCCAGTCACTTAAATGCTTTTGAAAATTTTACCCTCGGGTTAAAATTCTGAAACTCCTACTCAGTGTTAGACAGGCGAAGTCCCATCAGCATGCCTCAGTTGCAAATAAAACAGAAACTGAGTAAAGGTTTTGAAGTTTGACTTGTTGCTTTATGTGTAATTAACTGAACTCTTAATATATCACTATGTTTCAGTAAACTGCTTTGTGTTTCTAATTATGTGGTCTGAAATGATTACAGTGCATTTAAAAAATGCACACTCTACTACAAACCAGCTAAGAAAATCTGGCACGGTTTCAGGATTTCCTAGGCAAACACTTGCCAAACCTGTTGTTAGATCCAAAGTCATAATTTAAAAACAAGCCTACAAGGTATCTGGAAGAAGATCCCTCTTTCCTTCCTTCTGCTCCATCTCCCACTCCTTTTACAAGGAAATTGCTTTACATTACCAAAACAGTTAGTGACATTTGTCTTCTGGTAGGAAACCTATCCCTGCTGCATTCAGATTTTAGATTTGACTAGTTCACATTCATGTTAAAGAAAAAAGTTTCCTTCACCAGGCATGATAGTGTCCAAATTCAATCAGATAAACATGCACAACTCCCTGCTGAAATTAAGGAAGTTCCTGAGGGTAAAACCTGGCCTGAAATTAGAATTTTAGTAATTGTAATACTGTGTAATCCTTTCCCTGCCAAGAGACAGAAATGGCCCAACCTGCACAAAAAATTCACAGGTTTACCACACACTTGGCATCAGGGTTTCTCCCATGAACCGCAATATAGTTGATCAAAGTGTATAGAGATTATTTTATTAAAATTAATCCATCCAATGTGATAGTGCATTTGTACAGTACTGAGAATTTCTTATTTGCAGATGTGGGATCTGCTATAATCCAGTAAATATTTTCACATTATCACCCCAGACACTCTTTTAAACACTGGGAACCTTAATTAAAATAGAAATTTGTCTCTCTCTTAAAGGATCTATCTCAATGCGTTGGTTTTTACTCTTGGCTACTGAGAGTATTTCCTTTCTATCAGAAGTTGGTTTCAGTCACTTAAAATTTTTACGTCCCAAACTGTTTCATGCAATAAATGAATGGATCACTTTGAACGAAATTGAGACACAGAACCAAGTGTCATCTGACTACACAGACACTACAGCCCATTCCAGATTTCCTTTCCAGCAATTTTCGTTACCTTGAATTCACATGTAAAAAGAAAACTGAACAGGAAGAGCTGATTGAGATCTCAGTGGAATTCCTAGGATCTCTTTTAAAATTCCATTTTTATTGAACAAAAGCTTAGTAAAACTTCTTTTGACTACAAAACCTTAACCAATAGAGTGGCAAAGTGCACACTGAGAGTCAAGTTTCCAAAATTCTAGGGCTAAGTGCCTAATAGTTTTTTAGACATTTTTACAGTGAAAACATTTTGTTGCTGCAGTTTGTCAGTCACAAATATAACACATAGAAACACATGCGCAGTCTGTTTGGTGAAGAGTGTGAAAAATGTTATTGACATGAAATTGAGAGGTGGGAATGAATATTCAGTACTTTCCACCCATTCTCCAGGTTCTATGTAAAATTTAATATCAAAACATTTCAGGGAAGAACAAGAATGGAAATTGTAGCCATAAATGTCAAGATTTCAAAATTTTTCCTTCAATCTAAGTCAGAAAAAAATCTTCACATTCTGAGACTTCTTACAGAAGAAACTTCAGGGAAAAACGAAAATCTATTCAGAGGTTACTATTTTTACTTTTTCTTTGATTAATCTTGACTTTTAATAGTGGCAGTTTACCAGCAATAGGATAATCGCTGCCTTAGGTTTTAAAGGGTTATTTATCTCATCTTATCTAAGATTAGAAGTCACTTAGTATGCCTTCATGGTAATAAATAATTATTAGCAGTACTTGCTTAATCGCAGAGTTTTAAGCAAAACAATCCTCTAGCCTGAAGTGCAGTGGGATTTCAGTTTTCATCTCATGCTCTATACATCTATATGATCACAACAGATTATCACTTTGAATTAAAATGTAGTTAAAGTTATATGGTTACAAAGCAATTTAACAATGAAACTGCTGTCAGCAGAGATAATCAGCAATGATTATTTTAAAATTACTACTTCTCTGAAGATTAAACTTTGTCCATACTGCTCAAAACTGGCCACAACAGTAGCTCTTGTCACTGTTGCACCTCACATCACTGTCCAGGAACTAAACAGGCTGAACAACAAACGCACGTTACACAATATTCAAAACCTTGACTCTATTTATGCCTGTAACCTTCAGGCAATGAAGACATTCTTTTTCCAATGCAAAGTTGTTCTGTCCGACATTTATTTTGGGACTTCAGTCTTTAGTCTTTGGAATGACAAACTGGTTCAGATGACTTATAAACAGTACTCAAGAAAGGAAATGTCAGAACATTCTGTTTGTTCACTTGGCCTTTCTGCAGTTCTTCAGAGCTTTTCAAAGGGTTGCTTTTCTAGCATGGAAATGTTAGACGAATAAAGCTTTCATAACTGTCAACATCTGAGTTTGTTTTTCAGGAGGAAAATTTCCAATAAATTTTCCAAAGTAGTGTCCTTCCTTCTCGGAGTTTTCATCTAAAATGTAGCTCTCATCTCACATATTAATGCCTGCCTGATTAGAACAACACAACAATTTTTACTGCAAATGGAAAATCCTGCAGGTGAAAATTCCTGGCCTGATTCTTCCCTGATGGTAACCAGACAGGCCTCCTTTAAGTCTTTGAGATGCCCATTTCCTTTGTAGGGCTGAATGTATCGAGTCACCTTAGTATAAACAACCAGTAAGAGATGGTATTTTGTTTAATTTTTGTTTTTCTTATTTCATGCTACCTTTGCTACTTCTTAGGAGTGTAGGATCATGAAATCTTGTCTTCCCTTCAGAGTTTTGCCTCACAGATGCACATTTCCATCCACCTCTTGCACAGCTGAATGGAATTAGGGCCCATACTGACTCCCTCTTTTTCTTTTTCCACTGCAAACTCTGGCAAGCTGTTGGAGCATGAGAGGTGTGATAACAACTGCCTGGCATTCCCATGTCTGTCCACCTGGTTCCTCGGTGCAGGAAGTTCATTTGGCAACCAAGAGAGGAGACAGAGGATTGAGACCATATCTCTGCAGAGATCTTTTTTGCACAATTGAATTTTCAAGGAAGGAAAAGCAAGGAAGTACCTATAAAATCTGCATACTTGCACAATACCAGAAAAAGCCAGTAGATCAGGCAGGTCCAGGAGGCAATCTGGGGATATATTTTATAAGTTTGGTATTCTGAGGAGATTCTCGTAACTAGAAGGTAGCAATGCATTTTGCACTCATTTATTTAAAATAATTTATGGAAAAGAATTTTACAAGTTTCTAAGATTCTGTGAAAGTATACCTGTTGCTATAGAGCTCCTTACAACAGTGAAGAAGCATATCAATGATGGCTTTCATACTATTTGAAAATCACTTAAAGGAAAACTAGTTAAAAATTACTTCTATACATAAAAGAAGTTATAGCATAGTTTTTGTATTTTATAGGTGTAGAGGATGTCAATAAATGCTATAGCTCATATGTGTGCCTGAACTTTGAGGTTTTGCCTTCTCTAGCTGATATAAAGTTTCATGACTGCTTCTTACTTGAACTTTACCACATTTACATATGTAGTCTCTAATAAATTGTGCATAAAATAGATATCTTTTGCTTCTTCTAGCAAATAATATAGAGAACAAAGAAAGGATCTCTTACGCAGAATAAACACTTTTGTTCTGGTCAACCCAATCTATAATGCTTGTAGACATAGTATCAGTATGAGGTCTGTTAAGAAAAGAATTAGAACTGAAGTGCTGGAGTGAATTTATTCACTAATGATTTTCTCTTTGTAAAGTGAGGAAAGTTGTTACTTTATTATGATTAGTTCAATCAGCAAGTATGAACAAAACAAAAAGGATATGATGGTTACTAAGAACAGAGGAATGTATGGCCATGAAATGCATTTTATTGTACATTCTAGAAAACACTTTCAAAAAAACTTGTTTAAGATAGATAATTTGTTTTCTAAACTGTCACAAGGAAAGAGCCCTGCATGCTTTTTGCTTCAGTACTAGGGCTCCAATCTGAACCTTGCTGAAGTCAATGGAAATCCTGCAATCATCTCACCGGGAATTGTATTTAGAGCCTCCATGCAATAAAACACACACCAAGGGAGCAGCTGGCCAGGTTCTGATGATCTGTGCTCTGAAGTTCTAAGTGTGCACTTTAAAATAACCCAAAACATCTTTCCAATAGGTGGCACATGAGATTTCATAGTTTAAAACATAAATACAGCAATGGTATGTCACCACCAGCCCAGAAAGCTCTCAGGTAACCAGTTTGGACTTAAAGGTCAATATGAACTTTAACTGTCATTTTTGCAGCAATCAGAATGGTCATTTCACTAGATTTTACTCAATTAACATTAGAGTCACATTTCTATGTTGAAAAGAAACATCATATTTATGAATAGCATGGTTATAAAAATTTTTATTTGTCCAGCTTGTTAAAATAGTTTACATCTTTTCATTGTTTCCATTACTTAATATTTATTACTAGTGTCAGCACAATTGTGCTAATTATGTGATGGCAGTCCTTCCCAAGTACTCATTCCAAACATCTGAGGGAGGACTTTATTCATTCTTCTTGGTAGAAGTGTAATCTGTTTTGAGGTGATTAGTGAATGTATCGTACCCTCCCCTGCCTATATGCATTGCTTCCTATGGACATTCAACACTGAGGCTCCAATTTCAACCTCATGCCACATGCAGTAGTGCCACTATAAAAAAATCTGGGACTGTCCTTGAAAGAGAGGCTTGGGAATCCTCCCATTCCCATTTGGTCTTTTTTGCATCACTAACTGTTCTTTATCTTGATACAATAGGTAATACAGCAGTGACTTAATACCATGTCACCACATAAGACTTATCACACTTTGTGAACTACAATACCTGAAAGAACTAGAAAATATTTAAATTATCCCACACCGAAAGATTAAAGGAAGGAAGACAGTCCCAGGAATACAGAGGGTGCTAAATGTAATAATACTTCAGAATTACTCTTGGCTATTAAGGTCCTTTTTGGCTAGAGATGTTGCAGAGGATTGAAGTCAGTCATTGTTTGCCTTATTACCTTATTACCATCTGAGGAGCAGAAACACTGAGTTTGCTCTCCAAACCTAGCCTTCAGCTTTGTGGCACACATAATCTTTGCATGGTAAAAGTTCAGACTGTATTCTGAGCCTTAATTGGTTTGGGCTCCAGCATCAAAAGATGGCGGTGTACTTGAAAATATCTCATTAATCTAATCTCATGATTTTGGGACCATTACAATGCTTTTTATGTCTAGGATTTGCATCTCTACTGTCAGGCATGTGTAGATCTCAGAATATTCTCAAGACCTAACTCTCCCATAATTCCCACCACAAACCCTTAAACTAATACCGAGGCATTATTTAGATGAGGGCCAGGAGGTGGAAAACTCTCACTACTCTCAGAAACGTTGATTATACTCAGTGGCTTTGTGTGGGCCAAGCTTTTGTTCAGGCAGCCTGCCTGGCCTGCACCCAGGCAAAATCAATCATAGTAATGGTTCATCAGCTAGTACTGGGAGGTTGGTTTTCTTTGTAACAGTATAAATTATTTAAAACCAAGCTGTGAGTGGGCTATGTATGAAAGTAGAGATGGAAATATTGTGGGACGTGGCTTAGGGTGCCCATATGTGCAGTCAAACCCACTTTTCAGTTTGTAGTCTAGACATGGCCTTATGGCTTGGATTTGGCAATACTGAATCTCACAGAGATGAAAGTAGGGTTTAATACCCTAAGGCAAATAGATTGGAATGTGGAGAAAACCTAATAATGCAGGTTACTTTAATGTCTGCAGTATGACTGTGGTCAATCTCTCTCTTTTAAATGGAGAGGGAGATTTTAATGTCATCAAAATTTGGCAGGTACAATTCAAGACAAATAGTTTGAATCTCTAGTGAGTGTGGTTTGGAAGCGAAATAAATGTTTCTAATAAATTTCTGTAAATTTTCTTTCTGGATGTTCAGCTAAACACAGCTTCTCTCTTGGAGACAGCTGTAATAATAAAATATTTTACATTTATAAAGTGCTTTTCATCATGAAAAGTCCCAGTAGACTTTGAAAACTGCATTCAATCGAAATCACCTGAATATGACTAAACTGCATGGGGAGCAACAACCATAGAGGCACAGGACTACAGAAGTTCTGGCCATGAACAGTAGACTAAAATTCTACCACTATTGAATGAGTACTACAGTTTTTATTTACATGAAATGACCAGGACCTTGGATTTTTTTTAAGTACTCAACTGATTGTAAATTTTACTGGTCCACTAGTCTACCTGGGAAGGTAGAAGCAGTGAAGTTATTTGGTTGGTATTAGAACAGTAAAAGCCTGCATGTCTTAAAGCTAATGCTTAGTGTTAGGCTTTCCTTGACAGATATATCTGCATAATAGTTCCTATGTTTTACATGCAGATGAGACAGTTGTCAGGTACAAAGCCTTAGTGAGGCTCAGACAAGCAAAAGTCCTTTCCTACAGGAGAGTGAACTGAATGTTATTAGCATTCATTTGCCTGACTGCTATGCTCTGTTGAAATAATACTAAACATAGCAGTAACTTTGAAAGAAAAAAAGTACCTCATACAAGCAACTAAATCAAGTAATAATATTGGGTGACTGTATATATTAAAATCACTTTCTCATGAGAGTGGAATTGAGATGGAGGATATAGGGAGTGCTCTTCTTGTTTGCTTGCAGAACTGTCATGTAGCATTGTATTTTGGCATCAAGTATGTTGGGAGATCCAAAAATGCTCGACACAAGTCAGGACTGAAATGTGTGCTTCTTTAGAAGCAGGAACTCTCACACAGTTCAACTGCAATTGTGCATAAGTAAGGCAGGACCTAGCTTGCTGAAGAGTAGCTTGAAATGCTGAAATGCCGTTAGTTAAGACTGGAAAAGTCAAGGATTTACTACATGGCATTAGAAATACTAAATCAAATTGAAACTGCACTTTTGTGTATTGAGGCAAAACTCTCAAGAAACTAAAAATGTATTTCACCCAAAGAAACAGATTTTTGGTTTATGTACTCCATGCTAGCTTACTCTTGCCAAAGGGACTGTCCTCATCCAAGCATTTTATGTAAATTATCAATAGAACACTTAGGGACAAAACACAACTCATATGGTACAGATAATAACCATGTACATAAAACATTTTTAAATATACATATTCTTCTTCCCTTTCAAAAAGTAAACTATAATCTACATATTTTCTTTTTTTTTTTAATGAGTTTTTAGAAGAATTCTCTTAAACTTAGACCAACTTCATTTTAAAAGAAAGTAATGATTACAACTGATGTTACTTTTTGCAACCTATTATTCATTAAAACCTTTTTTAGTTTTCCACACATGGTCTACTGGGCAAGTTGTGTATGTTATTCTGTGTCACGAACAGTAAAGTCTTTAACTGTAAACAGTAAAGCTTTGCTTCAGGGATAACTCTTTAGAAAAATAGGAGAAGTACTCTTTTTGTAAATGTATGGAATGCATTTCTCTTGTTGGAATGCAATTTCTCTTGTTTCTGATTTTGTGTTTGTAGGGGAAACCTGAAAAAATGGAAAATTGATTTTGGATGAAGTCTTAGAAGCTGTCCACTTTGTTTGGTTGATGAGGATGGTTTATTTTTTATCAGCTGGACATTTATTTGAAAAAGACAGACACTAAAGCAAAGCATTATTTTTTCATAATAGTCCAAGATTCTGAGACTATGAAAGCCACAAAAATATATGTAAATTCTTAATTCTAAAGGCTACAAATATGGTAAAATACATGGCCTACACATGAAAAGTATTCAAATATTATTTGCTACTCTTTCTTAAACGGAAGAGTAAACAGAATATAGATCCAATTTTACTTCATTTCTCAAGGTTTTTTTTAAGATTGGAGGGCCAGGGGATATTGCCAGGTAATTTTATACAGCACATCCAGGTTCTTTTGTACTGAACTTCATTACTTGTATTTGACTAAAGCATGTGTTTCAGAAAGACACTGAAATGCGAAGGAAGAATTCTTCAGAGATTTAGAATCCAACCCTTCTGCTAATCTGGACCTTCTCCCTTGTTTTTAAGAATATATCTTATCTGTATCCTGAAGATTTGGGATTTCGTTTTTTAACCACAAAGACTTCTCAGCTATAATACTACCTAGAACTTTCCTTTGTAAATGTATGGGCACACTAGGTCCCAGAGATCTCTAAGCCTTCTTTTATTTCTCTCATTTATCACTCTTCAGTCTCTCAGACAATGCCAAGTTACTCAGCTGAACACAAAGGAGTTATTTTTGTCTCTAAGAATATGGTCTGAGGCCTGCTATACACAGAGTACAAAACATCAAGGCATTCATGACAAAAACCCAGTATAAGAACAGTGCTGTCAAATTCTGAGCAGCGTCAGAGTGAAATTTTATTGATAAAATTTTTTTTATTGATAAAATTTTTTTATTGATAAAAGTCTCAACCTTTTACGAGCTTTGCTTACTCATGCAGATATGTATTTCTAAAAAATTAATTGGTTGAGATGGAAGCCCTTTGCCAGTGATATTTTTTGTTTGTTTTTTAAAAGATGATATGACAAGAACTGGGCCTGGTTCATGCTGGTTGATAATTTTCCCTGTAGGCTGGTAATTTGTCCAATTTTTAATTCTCTCTAGAATTGTCTTGCAGTATAAATTCTAGACACATTAGACTGATCTCACTGAGATGTACTGGTTTATGTATAAGTTATACAGACATTGTCTTCGATTCTAAAGCTGTGCACAAGTTGGGAAGTTGCTGCTCTCCTGAACATGAAACAAATGCGTTCCTAGAACCTGTGGGATGAAGGCTGGTGTCATTTGATGTGAACTGGGAGCAAGGTTACATGTCCAGGCAAGCACTGTGGTTTCAGACCAAAATTTCCATCCCTTAGAGGTATATTTCTATATTTCTTCTGTATTTCATCAGGCAAACACATGAACCTGCAGCAGGCCTTAGTAATTATACTGATGCCCCTCATACCAGCAGAGTGTGACAGTCCAGGTGCACACCAAGGAATAAAGGCAGTGGAGCTGACATTTTAAACCACATAAGGGCACATGTAATTGCTCTTTGTGTTTCATAAGTGCTATAGAAATCACTGGGAATTAATTAAAAAGCCCCAAAATTCTACTAATAAACAAGGATTTAACACAAAAATTGGAAACTAATTAGAAAATCAGAGACAGAATAGACCGAATAAAAGGATGGAGCATACTATTAAGTATAGCTGTATATCATTATTAAGCACTTTATACCAAATTATGACCTGTACCTCAACCATTTCATAGAAATCTTTTTACTTAAAGCCAAAAAGAAGACTGCAGCCTGCGTTCTTGGGCTTTTCCTTTTTTCTTCTTGTTTTTGGTTTTTTTTTTCCTTTTTTCTTTGTGTAACTGTTTCTTATTTGCCATTCTGGGCCAGCTCTCTACATAGGAGGTCACTCCCCACAAATCATGCCGCTTTGAGGACTGGCTGAAGGATGGATGAGGGCAAGGCACAGAGCTGTGCTGGAGGAATGTCTGTTGGGAGAACTGCACAGGGTAGGAGCAGAGGGAGGCCATGAGACAGTCAATCCAACTCCTGAACCATGATAGCTCCAGAACCTACCACCTCATCCAAAGCACATGATGGAGAGTACACCAGGAAAAGACACATTGATGCTCTTCAAAGTTAACTAAATCAATCACAACCATGAGTGTGAGATCTACAAGGTATAGAGACAACCATTTTTTTACCCATGACTATGTATCTACTTGTCCAAGAAAGAAATTTCCTTTGGCAGCAGTTTAGTTTAGCTGACATATCCATAATGAATGACACACTACAGGAACCATAGATTCTGTTTTTATTTTCTATTTGGTTGTTCCTGACTTACTGTTTTGCTACTAGAGAATTAAAAGTGATCTGGTGTTCTTTCATAAACACAACCAGATTGCACTTAAATACTCACCTACAGCTCCGTTCAGTAAAAATCCTTCAATTATCATCTTGTGGTTTTCTGTGAAATTTTTTCAGTCTGTCACATTTCCTTTCTCTATTGTTACTACAGGCTCCATGGGGTACCATAAGTGAAGATTCACCAGAATGCTCTATTGTAAGATCTTCTTTTTGTTCTGGCTTGTGTCCTGGCAGGAGATAAACCATCTCCTTCACTCTGTCTGGGACACAGATGGGTATGGGCAACATTCTTCCACTACTGAGTCATTATTTAAAAGGATCTATTTTTCCACTTTTTAGTGGCCTCTCTTTTTCAAAATTTTTTCATTGAGTAGACTGTTGAATATTTTATATTTATATAAGCCTGGTCTTTTCCTAAACCAGCTTGAATTGATTAATTTAGTGTCAATATTCTCTAAGACATGCAGAATTTCTTTAGTTCTATTAAAATATGGACACTTGAGACCTTCCTGTCTCCATTACTTGTTGAAAGACAAAAATGGGCAAAATGTAATGCAGCAATAAAGAGCACTGATTACCATGGGGTTTTTTTCCCCAGATATGGCAATTTAATCAACTGTAAAATTTGTCCTTGAGCATCCAAGTATCAAAAAATGTTTGTGAATTTCAAGAATCTGTTGTTGGTATTTGTGAAATATGCACACAACTGTTCCTCATTCCTTCAGGTTGTTCCTAGGGCTATGTTGTGGGACATCCATAAAGTGGATAAATGTACTTAAAACAAATATTTATATTTGCAAGTAAATACATATTTTTGTACTATAAAATTTGGTTTTGTAGCCATATCTAGTCTCATGCTAATGGTAAAAAGCAGTAATCTCATGAAAACCCTTCACAAGCATGGCCTCTAAGTAACTCAGATTATCAGACTTTTGTGTTTAAAGTACAGATTGTAACAAATTTCAAATGTTAATTATACCCTTTATTTTTATTAATTTAATAATTTAATTTTAATTTAGCATTTAATTTAGTATTTGATTTTAGCCTGTATTTCTAGCAGTATTTATCATGCTTTTATTCACATCACAGTCTCAAAGCATAAAAACCAGGAAGCTTCTAGATAAGATTGATCTAGAAGATATGCTCCAAAAGCATATCTAATGTTCTCCAGCCACAGGTCCAGGTCCAGGCTATCTATCTATCTATCTATCTATCTATCTATCTATCTATCTATCTATCTATCTATCTATCTATCTATCTATCTATCTATCCCAGAAATACCTTCCTGAAATGGGTCATGTGGCTGTGAAGTTCTCAGCACTAGCTCATGCCATAAATGCATGCTCTCTAAAGCAGACATCATTCACACGGTTCACCTCAGCCTGCCTGCAGAGATTATCTAGATGGGCTTTGTGAATCTGACTGAAAATTTCAGCCCATCCAGCAAAATTAACTACAAAATGGAAACACCACTGAGGCAGGCTCTTCTTTGATCAAGGATTCATTGTATGTGCCTAAGGTATGTAATGTAGTAACTAGGTAAAAAGCTCTGGATCAAAAACTTTTCTCTTTACTCAAAGTCCTAGAATAAGTTTTTTTTCCCCTGTTGGTGTCATAGATTGAATGTTTTGAGAGATTTCCTTAGAAGCAAGGTATTCTACTAAATTTACTAGCAGCAAAAAAAAACAAACAATTTTTAAGAATTTTGAAGACTGCATTATTGACAATATATGTTATAAATTTGCCTGGAAAATGCATTTTGTCTGCTATGTTTATATTTCTTGTGAAGCATGCAAAGAGAGAGATAGGGTGTCTTTTTTAATACTAAAAAAAATGGAGACAGGATCACATCTGTGTATAATTACAGCTGATGTGCTGAAAATTTGCAGATCTATTGTGAGCTCATCCTCAGCAAAACCTCACACAATCACCCCTTTTGTGCCAACAAATGAGTTAAATAGCCTGAACTTTTCCACATTGCAGCAGTGTTGGGAAATATTATCAACACCACTATGTTTCTAAAGAGGTACAATACATTTCTGTATGCTGGTTTCTAGGTTAAGTTTGGCTGTAAGTTTGTAGGCACATGAAACCATGTAGTACTGTCCCATTATATGATACAATAAAGAATCTTAAAATACACAAGTTGCATATGTAAAACAAAGCAACCACAAATTCTTACTATTCAGAAAGCAGCAGTATTCCTGTAAAGGGAGGACATAATTTACTCAAATTATTTTTATTAGGCAAGTTTTGACTTTTATGAGGCCAAGATAAGTAACACAGATTTCTTAAGTTATTTTAACAACAAGCTGAACTATTCAAGTTTTACATCCACTTTTAGGATTAATAATGCTTAACAAATTCATCCTTGCATTTACCTAAAGCTCTTAATTTAATTTAAGAATGTAAGAAAGGTTTTACTGGGTCAGACCAATGGTCTTTCCAGTCAACTTTTCTGTCTCGCTCTCTTGTGATATTGTCCATCCATTTGTCTAATTCCTTTTGGAACCCCTTGATGTCCTGAAATCCTATGTGATAACAAGTGCCAGAAGTCCACTACTTTGTGTTTAAAAAAATGCTTTTTAAAATTTGTTTTATGCTGATACTCTATTATTTTCAAGTTCTCATATTATAAGATAGAATGAACAGAAATTTTGTTTCTACCTTATCTAGAATTTTTCATTACATCATCTTTTCTCTTCCCCACCTTCTCCTTTCACTGCTGAAGACTCCTAATCATTTTAGTCTCTACTCTCTCAGTAGCTGCTGAATTCCATATTAATTTAAGTTCCCCTTAGAGGTACATGTTTTACACAGAATGACAAGATTTTTTTTCATTTTTTGAGAGCTTCTCATCAACTTTGTGATTCAACTGCTACACTGGCAAAAAGAAAACTGAAGCTTTTCATATTGTCAATCTGATAGTTGCTTTTCTAGCAAGACAGTTAACTTTTTCCTATTGTTTATGTGTAGAGGTCCAAAAATTACTTCTAGAGAATAGTTTGACTTTCCTCCTTACTAATTTCCAACAACTATTTTATATGTAATGCTACTCATTAACTTAAAATTTAATATTTAAACAGTACCTCATTTTTGCTTATAGCAGGCTAATATATTTAGCTGTGCTTCAATAATACTTAGACCTTCCTCCAGTGTGCTATTTTCTTATTCCTTTAATGCATTTATCTATATCTACAGCACTTTTAATTATGTTAGGCTCTCCTGGAATGTCTTCAAAGTATTGCTCAGACTCTAATTCATGTATATCTGTTGCCTTCTCTGACACTCAGTATTTCTCCTGCTCTAGCAACTTCGACTGAATACTTTTCACTTTCATTTGAGAAGTGTTGTTTCCATCTAATCTGCTAGAGATTTAATTTTGCATCAGTAACAGATATTATGTACAAGCATAGAAATTTATGGCCACAGGTAGCTATCTTTTTTTTCCCTCCCAGGAGAAAAATACAAGCATTGTGCTGACTGTTTGAGATTTATAGAACACAAAGGCCTCATTCATTCTCGTTTCAGGGTCATCGCTGTGTGATCTTCTTTGAACAACTTGTAGATAAGCATCAAGAAGTCCTCATGAATAACAATGACTAAACTGTCAAGGCAGTAATAGTATGATTGAAGAGAGCATCTTCTAAATGCAACACATAGTAAGGAATGTGGAGAAAACTTCCATACCTTACAGTTGTCATAAAATGGCAAGTGCCATTTTTAATACAACGGTGAACTGGAATATTGATTGGAATCAAGTGTCAAACAAATTGCTTATTTAACCAAGAAGAGAGGGGGGGTTGCATTTTGGATAAAGCAGAGCAATCTGCAGGAAGCTTGAAGAATCTTTCTCTGGCTCCTTAATTCCTCTGTGGGAGGCCACTTTATAGCATTCAAGGAAATGCCCTGATGGTGTGCTGAGTTTCATAGGAGCACATTGACAGGATGCACAGTTTGGCACAATTGCCTATTTCTAATCTGAATTACAAATAGCAGTGGTGGCAAAGATCCAAACTGACCTATACTGGTGGAATAATTCAAGTAATTATTCAGGAAACTGTAATGCAAACACATTTAGTTGTTTATTTTCCTGTGGGGTTCAAAATGCTGCAAAAATCTCATGGTATGCTATACAATTGTGAATTCCATGCTGCATGTGTAGATTAATAATATGGTGAGGTATCTCATGAGACTGACATCAGAAGATACATACAACAAGGTTCTAAGGAGTGATAAACTGAGTTTATTTAACTCCTGGATAAGTTTCATAGAAGTAGGACACATGTGAAAATTGGATGGTAAAGATTCCCATGCCCAGATCAACTAGGAATGTCATGTATACTAATTAAGCAAACAGAAACAAGAAAACAGTTTCTATGTATTTTTGAGGTGCATACAATTCACAATAAGACAGGTTTCCAGTCTCAGTGCCAGATAAGCCTAGTCAAAAAAAGATAATTGATTGGTTTTATGCACCATTGCACAGCGTCTAAAGGCATTCATAACCTATGGTTGATTGCATTTTGAATAATGCCAAAATGAATACAATCCCCTCACTGTTGGACAAGATCACAATATTTATATTGAGAACTTTGAATAATACATTGTCCCATCATCTTTTCTATAAAATTAAGACTCTTTTATGTCTGAAATCAAAACCAGTCCAAATAGTTAGGATTTTGACAGCATTTTTTAATTAAAGTTGCTTATTTGTATAAGTTGTGCCTTTGTCATATACATATGAAAATACATTCTCTCAGTATGGACTTGGATTCAATTCAATTTCCAGTTTTTCTTAAATGTTCTTATAGTAAGCTGTCTGCCGTTACAAAATGAGATACAAAGGAATTTTTTAGTTTGTAAAACTGAGAGAAAAATAAACAATGTTCCCATTTAAAAATTCTGTCTCAAAAGTTAATGTTAAATATGGAGACATCTTTCAAGAAGAGTGACCACATTCACTTTGCTATAGCAAAAGCTGAGGGAAGAGCATGTTCTCTCTGAAAAATGTCCTCTCATTCACAGTCAAAATTTTGAATAAAAAAACTATTTAAACATTTCTGAGAGATTATGGGAACCATCACTATAACCTGTGAATGTCCCAGCCAAGCAAGAATGCTAAATCGCTTATAACACACCAATTGTCAGGCACTTCAAAGAATTATTCTCAAGCTGAAACTTCACTGTATGCATTCAAGTATTTTAAAAGTTTATAAACTATTTTATTAAAAGACCTTTCAATCCACTTCCTTTTTTTTTCCCTCTTCTAATTGCAGAGAGCTCTGCTATTTGGTAATTGAGATGAGAGTCAGTAGACCCTAATTTTGTTTCCATCATTACTATTTTGTGCTTTGAATTTCACACTGAAAAAAATTAATTCTTTAGTATAAAGTTTCAGGATTTATTGATGGAAATATCAATTCACATAAACCAATGAGACTAATTTTGGTGGCTGGCTCTCAAGTAAAGCTCTTAGTTACCTAGATATCCTAGAACAAGTTTGAGCCCTAAAACCAAACCAAAGCCATAAGTGGAATAGGTTCACCATTGCAGTATATCCAGTGAACAAGCAGTTACATTTTGCTCATGGAAGCCTTGAACTGAAATTCCTGCCACAAATCTGACAGAGGAGTAATTTGGAGTCCTCTACACTCATTGGACTTGGGGCATAAATGACCTTCTCAGAGGAAAGTACATAGAAAAGAACTGTTGGAACTGGCATGATGTGCTGATGCTGGAGAGCCTCTGAGACAAGGGGAAGCCCATTGGGTACTGGTGTCACTGCCCGAAAATTGCCTCTGAATGTCCTCCTCATTCTTTACAGGCAGAGGAGGAGGGCACTGGGGTGCTTTGGGCTCCTAGCAGATGTCAGAGCTGCAAATTGCATTTTCTGATGGCTAGCTCAGTGTACAATCTGCGCTCTATACTGATTTCAATTAATTCCCTTTTGGATAGCAAATTTTTCCAGCATGGCAATTTCACTCAAAATTATTAATTTCTGTAAGTGAGAGGGTTTTCACAAGTCAGGAACAGCCATCCTAAGTACTCTGATATTTTCCTACTATAAAAGTCTTCTGCTTCTGAGTATTGAATAAAATTTTCACACAATTACATTTCATAATGGGATTATTAAGCCAAGAACACTTATTTCTGGTAGGTTTGATCTTTTATCTCTATTACTTAATTTTTTTCTTTCTTCTTGTCTACTGTTTCCTCAATATCCTTGTGATACAAAATGTCACGGGCTATACAAGGTAAGTGCTAATGGATTGCTGATGAAAATGTATTGCTGAGAGTCAGGGTATAATGAGAAGCTGCACAATTAAGAACTTTAAAGCCCAACAGTGAAGTTCTGACAGCCACGAGAGCACTGAAGATAGAGGTGTCACAGCATGGTGCTATCAGGAAGCAAAGGCACTCGTCCATGCTGGCTGTTCTGTGAGGGCCGTGAGGTCTGGCTGCCTTGATGAGGGGGATGAGGATGCTTTGAGGTTATGGAACACCCATTTATTTTACTGTAGGAAGTCTCAGGTGCCAGTTCCAAATATTAATTTGTATCAATTTTGAAATTCTGTGGGAATTTTGTAGAACTGCTTTCTACCTTCGTTGACACTGTTTCCAAAACATTAATTGGGGCTCCTTTGGTTCTTTTAGGCAGTATGGAAAAAGATCACAGAAAGTTGTTCAGGATGTACTGTTTAATTTTAGCACACACATTGTATGCCAGAGTTGTTTATGTATGTGGTTAGCACAGCAATAGAGAAGGGGAAAATAAACCCAAAAACCCCAACAAAAACCCCAAACCAGAAAGTCAGTTGCAATGAATGGCAGTTCAGCTTGTTCTTATTTGTGGTGGATTTTTTTGCTGGTAATTATTTTGGGGGAAAAAAACTAGCCTTTAACAACAATCCCATCTACTCTGGAGTTAAATATTCAGCACTGCTTACTAGTGACCCAACATTAGCACTAAAAAGCATAAGTGTTGCTGGCAGTTATTAAAGTTCTAACAGTATAAGGTTTAGCCTGTTCTGAGAGTTAAGATGATACTGTGTAAAAAGCTGGCATATACATATCCAACTCCAGCAAATTCCCAGCAATGCACTGACAGAAAATCTTGTTGAAAACTATCACAGTACAAACTAGGCAGTATTTTATTCTTGCCCTTGTTGAACCAAGTATTTTAAACATGTAAAATGTTTTGGTTTTTTTTCTCAAAGGAGCATTTCTGAAATTTGAAAGTTCTGCTATTACAGTTCTCCTTTCCATTCTGAAGTTACATGTTTCCTGGATCACTAGGACTTCCTAAAAATGTTCAGTTTTAACTAAACAATATATTTGGGTAGCATTTTTTAGGTAAAAATCTTATCACCTTGAATGAGCTAAAATAACAAAAGCCAATGCTCTGTGTGTGTGTGAGACTAGAATTCTTGTTATTGCATGAGACATATACCTTTTAATGGAAAAATATTCCTAATCCTTAATCCACATAAAACAAGGAGCTCCCTTGTATCAATAACCTTTAACTAACAGCAAATCTTCTG
Organism: Thryothorus ludovicianus; assembly: GCA_013397245.1. NCBI lineage: Eukaryota > Metazoa > Chordata > Aves > Passeriformes > Certhiidae > Thryothorus > Thryothorus ludovicianus. The sequence continues at coordinate 504,526 of VZTB01011155.1, forward strand.
TTCCCTCAAGGCAAAAACAATCACGTAGCTCTGACACCTGCAGCTACTGTAAACATTCACCTAAGAAGGAATCAACCTAGTGGGAGCCTGGGGAAATGTAAATACAGTAAATGCATTAAAATACTTCAGCTGGTGCTTATAGTTTGCACAATCATGAACTACTACTTTTTTTCCAATAAAACAAACCCTTAGAACTCAGGGGTTTAGAAGTTAGCCTACTGTGGGGTTGGAGCAATTATCAGATACACTTAGGAGAGGAGGTGTAGTATGGGTTAAAGACCTATTCATACACCAAATTATTTGAAAATAGAACAAATGTCTAAGATGACAATTCTTTACAAGGTCTGCTGTCATACTTTACAGAAAACAGCTAGCACATTTTTTAAAAACCAGATTTTTCTGTAAAAGTGGAAATGGGCTCTATCCATATGTGATTTTATAACTTGTGCCAGTCTTTTTAAAAAGAAATCACAAATTCATACTGACAGACAAAAAGTAAAATTCTCAAAGGTACCAGTGTACTTAGAATTCCAATTGTCTAAATGTTCTTTAAAATTCATGTTTTTCAGCTATTCCTCCATGTTTAACAAATTTTCAAAGGGTCTGTATTGGATTCAAATTGTGTTCTTCTACACAGACTGTTACTTGCTCAAGTTCCCTACCACTTTTACAGAAATACTCTCAATATTTTTCTCCTCAGTGCAGTTTTGTGAACTTGAATATGCATCTTTGTTAGTCATGGGCCTAAATAATGCCAATACATATCATTGCACAAAATCACTGTGAAAAATGAGAATATGGGCAAAAGAAAATTTAAATCTAAATGTATTAAACTGTTCCTCTGTTACAGGGAAATCATCATGCCTACCTGTTGTAAAAAAAATCTCTGAAATCAGTAACAATTATATAGTTTGTGAAAATCTTGAAGTTCATGGAGCTGCTCTTCATGCATCTCTTCCAGCTTTTCACCCTTCAATGTCACCTGCTCCCATCTTCTCCAACATGAAAGCAAGAAAGAAGAAACAAAATCAAAAACATAATTATGTTATGAAACATAATTATGGTACTTTCATTCTGCTGCTAATTGACAAAAATATGACAAATTTATGAATGTGATTACATGAACCTAGAGGAAAACAGTGGACTTGGTCAAGAAGATCTGTTCCAAGTCTAGATCCTATTTTCTGTGCAGGACAGTACTGCAATGGTGGCTTTTGCCATGCACAAATATTTCATAGACAACTGAGAATTAACCCATTACTTGCCTTTGATACACTGCTATGGTGTCCAGAAGTCATTTGACCCTAACTCTTTTACTAGGTTTAGCTGCTTTTTCATAGCTTTAGCCTAAGTACGGAGTATATGGCAAGAATTGTAGAATAAGAACAGTAGTAGTAACATTGTGTGTAAGTAATTCATTCACACAGTTCAGGTCAGTTGAACTTTGATAGACTAAACAACAATTACAGGATATCAAAATATCAAATCAGAGAGAAAGATGAGTCAGAGTTTCTCCCAAGGCAGAACACATGAAGAACCAATTTCAGTGCCAGGCAGCCAAGAGACCTAATGTATCCCATATTGAGATTACTACGTATGATCAGTGTTACATAAATAAATATTTTTTTTTGTGATTCAGATAATAATTTTAAGAGTCTTGGTATTAAGATTGCACTCCTTTTCCTTTGAATGTATGTTCATGCAAGTTATTACATGTATAAATTCAAACTCTTCTTCAGACTTTAGTTTTATTTTGTATTGCATATAATCATTTGTATTTATTTAATATTACAGTATGAATTCAGCACAGGACATGTATTATCTTCATGGCATTAACTGACCAGTTAAGTTATTACACTTCTTATTGGGAATGCTTATGCTCTCTGAGCACTTTCTCTAAACCTCCTGGCTCCACAGAGAGGTTTAGGGGCCAGCATCGGATACAGACTCTCCAACACCCAAGGAAATTGATTCAGAACTGCTTTAGTGCATCTCTGTGTGGTACAGTCTTGCACCACATAAGCACAGTCTCACTGTCAACATTAAAAAGACAGAATACTGGAATTTTACATCTGATATTTACATTGGCAGATATCACTATTAAATATTATCTGAAAATGAAAAGTTAAGGGCTTTTTTCAGTATCTGCAGGTTACGAAACAACTTACTGACAGAGAATTCTCTGAATTAACAGAGACACTGGTTCAGTCATCAGAAAGAATAGTATTGACTTTTACTTGTAGAGAGCTCTGCAGATAATCATCTAGAAAAGAGTTATTACTTAATGGCTAAGGTAGTTAATTTTGTTAGGAAGCAATATTAAATTTTTAAAACATGGATAATATGTTTTTATGAAAAATACCATCAAAATTATTATACATACATATATATATTAGAATAGCTATAAACCATTGTGGAAATGCACATACAACATTTTGAAAGATTAGGATGTAAATTTCTGAGACTGGAGTAATAGGATCATTTGCCACAAGGATGTTGTTTGCAGAATGTAGTTTACATACCCACAAAAGAGCTGCAGCAGACAATAATTTCTTTCCTGACTGTTGATCAGACTTGGAAGCCAAACTGCAGGAACACTCCAGCATGCAGAATAGCCAGGGAACAAAGTTAAGAGTTGGCTATATTGAAATGAAAGATATGTCCAAATTATTCTGATAGAAAAATAAGACAGAGTATTTATAAACCGTTTGGACCTCCTCTCCAGCAGGCTTGTCACATTAGTGGTGGTGGTCCTTATTCTCTAGAGTAGTATTCAGTTGTCAAGTCAGAGTGGATTCAAACAAGGTGGTTCATCCATATGATGCAGTCTGCTGGGACAATTTTGCCATAGGTTGCATCTGGACTGTCTTATCTTCTTTCCTTACACTCACCATTGTGCATAATATATTAATTTATATTACACATAATACCAGAACAATTAAATAATATTTCCCAGGCGACAGCCTAATGATTCCAGTTACTCTTTATCTTCAAACTGAAAATAATCTGAACCGTTTAGACACAGGATCAACTTTTTATTATTTATTGAAAAACAAACCAAAAAACAACCACCTCCCAAAATTCTGCTCCTGGACCTGCTAAAGGGTGGCTGGGATGTTATCAGTGCCATCAGCAAGATTAATAGCATGAGTGAGAGAAGTGATTCAAATTCTTGAATGTTTCAGACAGCACTGAGTATTTGAAACATCTGCACAGGGCTTGCAGCTACTGGACCTACGAGAGAACTGCACTCTTCTGGAGCAATAGCTGGAATGCAGGTGGGATATCCTACTGATCTTTCCTCAGGCTTCTGGCTTTCACCTGATAAACACTGATAACATATTTCCGGTTACAAGAAGAGAAAAAGGAAATATGCATTTATCTGCAAGATTTTGCATTTCACTTTCCAGCTGAAATGTATTTAATAACCTCAGAAGCAAGTTAATTGCACCAATTTTTATGTATCATTAGTGTAACATGGACAATTTTAAATTTGTCCCAGACAGTGCTTTTGTTCTTTGATGGATGTTCTATAAGTAGGAGAACTGCACAAACATGTGAGACAGAAAATAATTCTGTAGTTGAATATACTTTCTTTGGGAGGTTGGAATAGAAGACCTCCAGAAATCCATTCCAATGTAAATTGAGTTTATAAAATGTAGATGCAGTTTTTAAAAATATTCTTGTGGAAAAACCATACAGCACCTAGTACTTTTTCTAATATCATAGGCAAAGAATTACTGAATTCTGAAGATTATAAACATTGGTGATTTAAAATATCACATATTAGGCATTGGTTTTAGTATGTTTCATCTTTCACAGCCATTGAACAGCAGTTTAAGTTACAAAGAGCTATTGTGCTATTGGTTTTTCAGTAAAGTACTGTCTAAATCATTGTGAAGTAAAAAAATGGCAGAATGATGTAGCACATCAAATCATTATTGTCCAGTTGCTAGACTGATAAAAACTCTCACAGAAGAGTTTTCCCCAGAGATGATGAAGCATTTGGGCAAAACAATGAGACAGCATCCAACAGAGACATGTTACATTTTAAATCAGGTTTAATCTGACTTTTATTGTCCCTAGGAAATCCATGTTTCTTTAACATGGTCTCTAAAGCAACACAATGACAATCTCTTATATCCCTGGTGTGTGGCTAAAGCAGGGATGTACCAGGAGGCCTCTAAAGTAGAGAACAAAAGGTGTCACTTCCCAAGGCACCTGCAGCCTGATGATTTACAAAATCAGTAACCTCCTGTTCTGCCCTATCACCTTTGTCAGTAAAAGCAGATCTGTCTGTGCTCTCCTCCATTTCTATGTTCTGCTATCACATATTATAAGGTCACCTTGTCTTGTTGCAACTGCTTATCCATGCATAAGCACATTAAGTACTTTTACTACATAAATATGAGAAGATTTTTCAAAAAATATGTATAGCAAGTCAGTTCTTATTCTGATTAATCCAAAGGAAAAATGATCATTTGTTCACTTATGGACAGCAATGCAGGAATAGTAATAAATAAGTGATAGACTACATATTTTGTAAAAAAAAAAAAAAAAAGCCAATACCAAGCCAGTGTAAAATATGGTGACAGCTCAGTCTGAATAAAAAAATATTAATTTTCTGCTCAAGTTCCTTTAAAGTCATTGGGGATTTTAAGCATAAACTTGCAAATGCAGACAGAAATAGATTACTGAATTTGAGACAGTCTCTCTTTAATCATCCAGATAAAGTCTATAGCTACCAGTTGCTAATAGACAAGCACCTCCAAACCCCAAAACATATAAAAAAAAAACCCTCATCCCATGTACATCACACCTGTGTGAGGGAGAACAATAAAATACCTTCCAGAGGTTCCCCCCACCCTTTCTCTGTCCATGCTTAATTACAGAATTTTCTTGTCCTATCATGTTAATTGGACTAGTTGATAAGTCACTTTTATTATTGAATGTGACTTTAATAACTGCCTTGCCTTTCACAATTCTAAACTGGTAGCTCTATCTTGTTGATTGAAAACACTGAACCTGAATGTAGAATGAAAAAATATATATACTCTGTACCAGTTTCTTCTTCTCCATTACAGTTCCTCTTCTCATGATTTTTATATACCCTAGAGATATTTATAGAAGCTAAAATAGGGGATTAAAGGAAATTCTTTTGTCAGTTTTATACCTTTAACATGTCTAGTTTTTTTATTTGAGGTTTCTATTTGTTTAAAGCTACCTAGCTGAAATGGAAGCCACCCACAGAATTCTTTCCATGAAAATTAGATATTTGCAATATAATACTTGTACTATAGTTCCATTCCTCCATCATACACACACATCTAGCTTCAGTGGTCTGAACAAGCAAAGGCATGCACATAATTAATTCCATGAGGGACAGCTTATTCATATATTTGCACACACAACTCTTGTTCTTTGTGTATCAGTTACACATAATTTACAATGACTATTTCTGCTAACTTGAATACTCAGTGTAAATTAAATTCTAAATAAAGCTCCAAGCTTTCAGACATATTTTTGCTGCAGCTTGATCAAACATTTTCTATTGTCCTACTTGCACATGAGTGCGTGCACACACACACTCTGGAAATGGCTTTTTCTATTCTTCAGCTTGTGCTATGCAGTAAAATGGTTATAAAAATAGCAACATGGCAACAGTTGCTTGCACATGTGGATGTCATAAACATTTTGTGTTCCTTTACAGCCAAACTCAATCCAAAGCACTGTCGCAGCAGTGGGCCCACTCCAGGAGCCAGCAAGGGAGAGGGGCTCTCAGGCACCAAGGTGATTTGCAAGTTGCAAGGGAGTAATACATACGGTGTGAATTAGCTGTAAATTAAATACACAAGGGTTTTCTTTATAAGTGACATGTATTTCAGTGGAATTTCTTCACAGAAAGGGTGATTAGACGTTGGAATGGGCTGCCCAGGGAGGTGGTGGAGTCTCAGTCCCTGAAGGTTTTTAAGGAAAGACAGGATGTTGCGTTTAGTGCCATGGTCCAGTGGGCATGGTGGGTTTTGGTCATAGGTTGGACACAGTGATCTCAGAGATCTCTTCCCACCTCATTAATTCTGTGATTCCCTGATGGACATAGGATCTGTGCTTAAAAATAAAGAAACCATAGGAATATAGTTTAAAAAAAAAGAAAAGCAAGCACACTTTTTCTGGGTTATGAGTGAATATGATCCAGGAGACAGCCCAGAGGTATCAGAGAGTGTCAGCGAGTCCTGGTTCCTGGTGTGGGTACCCCTTGCTCACCATGGAGCTCCTTCCCCAGCACGAAGCCCTGTCTTGATTCACGCCCAGGCTGGGCTCCCATTTCAGTGTTAAACCATTTCTGCTGTGTCCAGTTCTGGGACCATCAGCTCAGGAAGGACATTGAGGGGTTGGAGCAAGTCCAGAGAAGGGCAAGCGAGATGGTGAAAGAGCACAAGTGTTATGAGAAGCGGCTGAGGGAGCTGGGGGTGTTCAGCCTGGAGAAAAGGAGGCTCAGGGGAGACCTCATAACCCTCTACACCGCCTGGAAGGAGGGTGTACCGGGGGAGAGGTCAGTCTCTTCTCCCAGGCAACCAGTGACAGGACCAGAGGACAGAGCCAAGCTGTGCCAGAGGAAGAAAGAGTTTCTTCACAAGAAGGGTGATTAGACATTGGAATGGGCAGCCCAGGGAGGTGGTGGAGTCACTGCCGCTTCAGATGTTTAAGGAAAGACTAGATGTGACACTCAGTGGCATGATCCAGTTGAGGCGGTGGTGATCAGTCACAGGTTGCAATCGATGATCTCAGAGGTATTTTCTCAAACTGATTCCGTGATTCTAGGAGCGCGCTGAGGGTCCTGCCCAAGAGCCCGGCCCGGCCCGGCCCGGCCCCGTGACACCCGCGCAGCCCCAGCGGCCTGGGCCTCGCCCTGTCGCTCTGCTCGGCACCGCCATTGCACCCCGAGGCGAGGCGCTCTCCGTCCTCCCGCGGCTCCTCAGCCCGGCCCCGGGGCGGCAGCGAGCGGCTCGGATCCTCCGAGAGAGCCGGGACAGCCCTCCCTGTCCTCCCAGGGCAGGGCTGAGCACGCCTGAGCCTTGCGGGCCGCGCCGGGGCTGCGGCGGAGAGCCGGGGCTGACAGGGACGGGGCTCCCGGGTTGGGGAGAGGGTGACTCCTCGCATAACGGAGTGTGCCAAGTACGAATCTTTGGGCACAGCCTTCCTGACTGTGGAAGGCGACGCCCGGGTGTGGTGCTCCCTGCCGTAGGTGTGCCTTCCCCGTTGTCACATCGGTGTGTCCCGCAGTGCCTGACATCGGCACACTCGGCTGTCTCACAGCTGCTTTCCTCCAGAGATCGCTTGGTGTTCCACGGGCGGATTTTGCACGTGTAGATACAAAGCTATGGCCATTTACGCCAGATCTTTCCCCGACAGCTGCGGCTGCCCGTGCCGAGCTGTGGGCGAAAGGCAGGGTCCCACAGCGGCCTGCGAGTGCCTGCCTGCCTCTGGTCAGAGGCTGCCACGCGTCCCACGCATTTGCAAGTTATTTTGTGTAGGTTTAGTACACCCAGAACACGCTGGGGTGGTTGTGCAGCCAATACAGGCTACTCTCGATGTGCCTGTCTGTGCTTCCAAGCCATTTTGTACTTAAAAGTTGAGTCAATTTTGTGTTTTGAACAATAGTCATCATAATGATGTTGGGTACTATAGCTCATGTATTAAACATATATTTTCTGATAAACAGTTTTTACCAACCACTAACTAATAAGTGAGATCCATAATTCTTATGTGTCCTGGGTTGATGCCTAAACCAGGACGTTATGTTAATAATTTTTGTTGCTTTTGCAAGTTGACTCATCAGTTATGTGCTCTGAAAATAAAAATCGTGTCTGCATTTTTCAATGTTAAATGTAAAAGCAGAGTTTTCTAGATGTGTAGTTTTAAAAGGTCATGTGCACAGTTTTAAAGTAAAGCTGCATAAAATAAAGTTGCAGCTGTAATGCAAAGTAAGCAGTTCGTTCCCTTGTTCATCACAAGGAAACTTTTTGGTTAACTGACCTGAGTGAGAAGCCCATTGTCCAGTTAAAATACATTAATTTCTCACTTCATGTCTATCAACTATGATTCTCCACCGGAAAAGAAAATTAGTGTAAGTGTAGCCTAACTACCAGAGTATTTTTATCAATTTAAAATAGAGACTGGAAATGTAGCACTTCTTTATCTCTTAGACTATGTTACAGTTTGCAAAGTGATACATGTATTAATTTTGTTCTGCATGTTACTTTAAGCACTGAGCTCACGTATGTTACAATGTAATGAATCCATAGTAATGCAGCATATTATACTGACAAATGTACTGTATACTGTCAGGCAATAGAAAACCAGCTGAAGATCTGTGGCTATAAGAGCAATGTGGATGTTGTAGCCCTATATCTGGCTAGACAGTAAGTAAAATGTTTCTTGTTTTGACTTTTACTAAATGTAGAGGACACAGTAAATTGAAATCTTTTATAACTTTCCATATCAGGAACCCTCTGAACATAATTTCTGTGTGAAGTACCAGTAAATCACATTCTTACGTAGTCCATGCGTGTTGTGAATGAAGAAATGGTGAAGGTGCACTGACACACAGCAGCACTGTGCTCACAGCTAACAGCCTCATCCCTAGATACACAATCTGTCTCCAGCAGCCCAGAGTTGCTTGGGGGTCTGTGAGTTCACAGAGCTGTACATGAATTTCTGCCATGGGGAGCAGAGGAGTGAGACTTGATGGACTGATCTCTGCCTGTTCTAACAGGCTCATAAGGCTGGGTGGAAGGAGTATCAAGAAGGCAAATGAAAGAACAGGGGACCTGCCCAGTCTAAGAGCTGCCAAATTTCTGACCTCCCTGAAGAAATGTGTTACTGCAATGGCAAAACTCAGTGGTACCACCTTTAAAATTAACTTGCATCTGTACTGCTAAGAACTGAAGGGAGGGCAGGGCAACATGAAGTGAATACAAGCACAAGAACACTTGTTTTGGGGAGGCAGTACTGATGTGAGAGCTGATCTCTGAGAGCTTTATGAAACAGCTTGAGATGTAGGGCAGATGGGGAGAAGAAGATGTGCTAAGTGAAGGAAGGCAAAGCTTTCATGAACCTGTGGGTGATCTAGGTTGATAGAGGTGTATGTTGTAGTACGAACATGCTGAGAGGCTGCCATAGAGAGATGGATACATGACAGGACACACTTCAAAGTTTTGGGAAAGCATGCTTTGAATTTCTGGCCAGGGCATAGTTCCAAGTGTTGCATACCTGTCTGCAGCCTCACAACTGCATCCACTGCTCACACGGTTGATAGCATATAGAAAAACTAACATAGTTTAATAATTCAGGGATAAGGTTTTCAAGATCTCTGGGTACAATGAGTGAAAAGTGTTAAGGGATTAAAGGATTTCAGTGTTGTCTGGCCTGTTTTTAGTGGAAATCATATGAAAATCTGAATGTGCTCACTAATATGTTTAAATTCCTTATCACATCTCCTGATTTACCCTGAGAAAGTATTTGATGCTTTGTGAGGTAAAACATAGTTACTGCCAAATTTTTTTCAAATAGAAAGAAGAAAAAAAGTACAATTTAAGGGAGAAGTTTAAATAATGAGAAAATTACAAGGTGCATATATACATACTTTCTAAACAATACAATTATTATACCACACATGTAAAGAATTAAGACTGTGTATACAGTCTTAATTGGCATATTTTCTGTTTTTAAGAGCTTAAATGTGTGCCCTCACTTTCAAGTTGGTTTTTTTTTTATAGCATAGAAGAAATGTTCACATGGCAGATACAGAAGTGATTTTTCTTCCTATTAAACCATTTTGGTAAAGATGATGCAAGATGGATTCTTTCATGATTGGATAAAAGTGAACTCCTTTTCTTCTGTATCAGTTTATATAAACTTGAACCCAGCCAAGCTCAGTATCAGATCATGCCTCCTTTACTGTTGGTTTGACATATTTTTCTGTTAGCTGAAATAAGAAAAGTGGAAAAAATTAAAGTGAGTCAAATAAGAGGGAATGGGTTTATATTTTTAAACCACTACTATTAAAGAAACAGTGTATTTTGGACACTGAAAGCTGTCATCCCAGGAAAACTGATTAACTTAGCAGTAGGTAGAAAAACAGTGCTGCAGGCCAAAAAAAGATCAGTTTATAAAAGACATACAAAGTCTGGAAGGCATCTAGAAAAGGACAGGCTCTTTTAAAATGTTAGAGGAATTAAGCTCTACCTGGGGCAAATTAAATGCCTTAATATGAAAAAAACCTGAAACCAAAAAACTGACAGATTGAGGCTTGGAGATAGTCAAGGTGAGGCTATTAGTAGACAGGGAGTAAACCCAATTAAATGTAAAGCTGTAAACTAGTTGTAGAGTGGCAGTGACCAAGAATATAAGTAGTTTTGGCTTTGCTACCTGAAATGTAGCTCAGGGATGCACAGGAGAATTAGGAGCTCTGGATGTCCTGTCAACAGCCATCTGCTTGTCCCTGCTGCTTGCAGTTATGTCCTTTTTTGTTTCTTGTGACAATAGACACATTAAGTATGTATTTGCAGGATTAGTTTTTATGGCTTATCTGAGGAAGCCAAATAAACAGTTTAAAGTAACAACATGAGAGGATAATCTGATTTTCAGTAATGCAAGGGACTAAAAGTACAGCACCTCAGCTTTGTAGGGTTTGCTCTTGAGAGACTTCTCATTTGCAAAAGCAAGATGAGAAAAGGCATCAACCCTCCCTTTGTCTGTACCTGGAGGGTATGTTGGAAAAAAAAAAACAACCCAACAAATAAAAAGACAACATGGAAAGATAGAGACCAGACTTCACAGTTGGAAAACAAACACACCTTTAGTCTGATATGTGAGGTTAATTTTTATCAGTCCTGTTTCTGAAACACTGCCCTTTGTCTTGCGACACATTAAAATCCACAAGGAATTTTTTATCATGGCAATTAAAAATTGCCAGGTAAAAGTCATCTATAATTTTTCTAGTGGAAATTAAGAGCATTTATTTATAGCAGTGAAAATAAAGAAGAGCAATTAGTTTAAATCACTTGGTAGCTGACTAATATTTTCTAGTCAGCAGTTAATTTTTTTATTTATAGTACACTAGCAAGCTCAAAGTGCTAGATACACAATTAAATATAAAACCATACTAGCACATGGGAGATCATTTCAGCCTCAGTGGATGTACTGACTTTCTATGAGGAAAGGACAGGAGTGGAAAAAAAGGCAAAATATTTCACAATATCCACTAGTATGAAAAATAATAAAGAATGCATATTGACATGCTTGATGTCTGGCTTCTGTTGGCTTCTCTGGCACTGTGGCTGGACAATCCCCACGGCACCTTCAAAGCAGTTCTGCTTTTAGCTTCATGTCCCCAGGGTGCCAAACTTCTCCTCCTATGTTCTGAGCAGGATTTCTACAAACTGCAAAGTAAATGTGACTCAGACTCATAACTCATGCTGTTATGGAATAGCAATTAATGTATCACTTATTTTGTTCCTCTTTCTTTACCACCTGCTGCCTTGTTATGTTTGCAGGTGTGCAGAGTGCTTACACTGTCTCTGCCATCTTTTCTTTGTGTCTTTCTCTGCTATAAATTCTAAGGAAGTGTGCCTTTCTAGCTTTTGTAGAATATTATTTATGGAAAACTAAAACATTTATAAAATTAGTAAACACTATTAAGAAATCTGTTAATCTTTATTTTTCTCCACCAGAGGACTAAGAAGTATCCCAAGTCTATCACAATTTCGCAGATTAAGGTATTTGTGGATTAACAACAATAAGGTAATAAGATATTCCTTTAAAGAGTAGAACAATGCATCTACTCCCTGATTATTATTTTGTGTTTTTTTCTAGCATATAGTATTATATATATTGTTAAACGAACAAATTATTTTTAATTTCCAGGCTAACTTAACTGTCAAATATTACAGATTTGAAGAAAACTTTACATGACTTTCACAGTGAGCCCAAATTCTTAAACCTCTAGAATTGCTTGCTCAGGTAAATAAGTAGATCTGTGAGCAGCAGAAAAAATAAATTTACATTCCATGTCACTTCAGAGCACATGTATATCTGCTGCCTCAGGCTAGCATCAGTTACATGGCATCTTATGTCAAATTCATCAAAAGATCTCTACTTTACTGTAAACTATTTTTGAAAAAAACAAATGTATAGATATATTAAAATGTTGAACTAAAATCACAGGTAAAATAAGGCTTTTCCTTGTACAGCTAAAGGACATTAGAGAAAAAGAAGAAATGGCTAGAGAGACATGACTAAGCAGAACTGATCTTGCTGATCAAAACAGATAAATAAATTGGAGTTTTGTCCAACTCTCACTTTCCTACCTCAGCAGAAACAAAAATTCTTTTGTTGTTCCATAGAACTTGTGTGGAGAAGTCACTCACTGGCTTTTCATGGGAAACATCTCACTTAGATACCTGAATAGGAGGAGCATATTTTTCTGTAGTCAATAATTTTATCAGAAAAAAAGCAAACTTCAGATGATTCTGAAAACAAAACTTGCCAAAAATAGGGAAAGCCACTGTACAAGGGAGTGGAAAAATTTGTGTCTTATGCTCTTCCTTCCACCTTTCAGATACTTTCATGCACAGAGCAAAGCACATTTATTTTGTAGTCAGTGGCAAAATTCAAGGACTGAAATAATTCCTTTCCTAATAAATGACTTTCCATCACAGAATTCAAAGAGTCAGGAATAAAGTTCTGTTTGCTGTTCTTGCATTTAAACTGTAGGATAAAAACTCCAGCACTGTTAGTACTCCCAGCTCTCAGCAGTTATACAGGTCAGCTTGCTCTCCCACTGCAGATATTTTACCTTGCACTGGAGTCAAAAGTGTATTGGGATTGAGCTTCTCCAAACAAGGTGTGATCCATAGGGACTGAAGATCACTCTTTATTGGGAATACACCCATACACATACCGATTTTTTTTTTTCTGTAACTCTGATTCTCTTAATATGATTAGATGACATTTCTGTAAATTAGAACAAATTTGTGCTCTTTATGGTGTCATTTATGCTCTGGTGAAAAAATAATTTAAAAACAAGATGCTGAGTTTATTCCAATGAATATTTCAGGAATATTCTTAAATCAACATAGAATCATTATGCTCTACAAGAGTCTTCTCACAATAAAAATGATTTCAAATATGAATATAAGGAAGAGAAAATGTGGAGAATTCAAGGTCAATGTGGAGAATTCAGTCATTCAAGGAAATCTGTTTCCAAATAGAAACATTAAATCTGTAGTTCAAAAAATTAGGTAAGGATGTACTGCCTGTATTTGATGTGTAATTAATATTTCTAATGAAGGTTCAGCTGTCAAGAGAATCCTTAAATGAAAAGTCTTAAACAGATATATAAGAAACTGCCTGTGGTTGAGCAGTTTTCAAGAGGCCATGTTTATAATTCTCCAACACTGCATTCAGAGTGACATATGACTGTTTGCCTAACTCTCATTTCAGATCCAAGATCTAACCTTCTTGATCAAAAACTATTACTTGACTGAGCTCTATCTCAACAATAATGAGCTGACAGATATATCAGGTACCAATCTTTCTTTTTTAGGTTGTTGAGCAGAGGCCTGTACTTTATTTTTCTGTATTGGCATTCAAATTTATAAAACTGGATGACAGCAAGTAACTTATTAGTTGGAAGCTCCTATGTATGCATAATTAATACATGTTAATTATTAGATATTTAATTTTCCATCATACCTGAGTGGCAATAAGATGATGTGTCTATTCTGGTTGAAGGGATGAAATGTAATTTGCTTTATGTCAGGCAATTATGAAACATTTTTATTTTACATGACCATATTTAATATTGAGGATTTATAATCAGAAGTGTTTTGCCAAGTTACTGCCAAACTTGGTTTACTTTAAAAATGCATCTGTTTTATACTTTTATTTTAGTTTTGCTTTCCCTTTTAGATTGAAATGGCTTTACCAGACTTGTAAATGTGTGAATGAACAGGCCAAAGCATAGTAAATTTCTAAATGTTTTAGACATTTTAAATGTTAATTTTTTTTTTCTGTCCCTGTAAAATGCTGGGATGATAAATGGTGTTTAATAGTTTCTGTGACATTTCAAGCAAACTTTATCTTTGAAAGACATAAACATGGGTACAACAGACAATGCAGATGATAACAAAATATGGGTACACAGAAGAGTATCATAAGTAGACAAATGTGGATAAAATACTGTATATTATTTGGAAAATGAGATGTCTAATCTTGATGAGGTGTGAGGATGTGAACACAGTCTGGGTCAAAACAATGCTTTGTAATAAGCTTTTTAATACATCAATAATTACTTGGAACAGAACTACTTTCTAGGGAATTCACTAGTTATTACTTGTGAGACAAAGGTGCTATTCAGGATATACTATGTATTTGTGAGGGAAAGGTAATATTGGGTCAAGGTAGAAGGAAGTGAATTAACCAAAGATTACAGGGGTAATGGAGGAATGAAGGGAGGTAGAAGAGAGGCTGCAATCGAGGCTGATTTGTTGATGCAAGGGTGATGTGGAAAAATGGAATGGAAAAAACTGGAATGAAAAAAAGAAAGGCGTGTGTTGAACGGATGTGACTAGAAAAGTGAAAAGGATATTGAAGTATCTTTAATTTATAGTTTTAATTAACATCTCATGCAATGTGTTACCAAAAGACAGGCATAGATAGATATCTAAAGTACCAAATTCAGTGTACAGCATATCAAAATAATGTTCTAATAAAGGCAGCTATGATGAGAATAACTAATTATTTTTCATTTTATTTCAGGTGCTCTGAAACACTTATGTTCATTACAGGTTCTGTTTCTTCACAACAACGAGTTAAAAAAACTTGGCAAAACAGTGAAGGAATTGAAAGGAATGATAAGCTTGCAGACCCTAAGTAATGCCTTATTTTTATTTTGCAGAACAGCAAGTAGTAGCTTTTCAGTTTCTTATCATGACGTTTCTTGTCTATTTCCACATCATTTGCCAATAGCTTTTGAAGCTAATTAGCAATTTCAGCCAAATTTGACAGAAGAAAGAGATTTATAAGACCTGAAAATTCCACAAAGAGCACCTCAACTGAGGAAAAACTGCTGAGAGAGTTCAGAAGTTAACTTTTTGGCTGCTGGCTAGCCAGTAGGTTGGATGAGTAGCTTGGAGGGTGTCTAAGCAGTTTACAGCTGCCTCTGTGTAATGGAACACAGGAGTACAGTGAGATTATCATAAAGCTGAAAGGAGTTGAAAAATGGGTGTTATTGCTGTTGAGAGTGTGAGAGTATAGGTTATATAATCCAAATCTCTGCCTCATTAATTCTCTTGCTTATAGAACTTCCTTTGTGCATCTTCTTGGCAGACTGGATTTCTAGAGTCTAACAATAAATGTACTTTAGGTATTACTCATAACAGTGTCTCTTAAGGAGCATACTTTCTGATACACTGACTGAAAATGAAAATAGCACCATCTCTGAAATTTCAAATGAAGTTATACAAGACAGTGTTGGTGCCACTAAGTCACAATATAAGAAGCAGCCTCCAGGGAAGGTAGGCTTATATGCTATTAAGATACTGAAAGTGAAAATATAAGCAGTCTTTTTCCATGATTCCTGAAGGAATGTCAACATAGGTTGTGCCAAATGCTTAGAACTTGGAAAAGATAGTAAAAAAGTTTTTATGGTTAAGGAGGTGAATGTCAGAATGTCACCAGGCCATAACACCTCCTTAAGCATTCAGAAAACTGAATGTGTGATTGTGGGAAAGGAAAATACGAATGAAAAATTAAACTTTTAATTGAACTTGACCCTGGACCAAAACTAAGAAAGACAAATCAAGTGTTTAGGAAGACAACATGCCAGACAAACTATTGGAATTCTTTTCATTATATGCAAGATAGAAAAATTAGTCCATTTAAGAATGCAGTTGTTTGAAGTGATTAGGCAGCATCTGCAGAGACATCCTATGTATGAATGGTGCAGTCACTTGAACATAATGTTAGCTCTGCAAATTAATAAGGAGCTCCAACAAGCACAGGAAGTTTGTTGTACTTCTTGCAACCATCTGTGAGAAATACATAGCAGATAGGTAAAGTGCTGCTGAGTTATTATTAATGGCAGTTACAAAGGCACAGGGAAAATTGGATGCAAATTGGACTGGCCACCACCATAGAAAAGGAAGTGTTTGAAAGAACAATCAGACAGTATATATATACTGATCTACCCTAATTAAAAGAAAATTCTTATTTAGTTCAATGATTTGTACAAGAGTAAACAATAATCAGTGGAAGAAGCTTAACAACTTTAAAAACCATAACTTTAAAATGATTCCTCCTTGACTTTTGTGGTCATGAAAAAATTGTCAATGTGTTTGCTTCAAGGGGATTTCATAATAATGAATTATTGAATTAACAGATCTATATTGGTTTAACAAAATTCCCTGTCATGTTTGAAGTAAATTAAATCAGTCAATGAACAAAATAAATTTTAAAAGTCATATCCTATATATTGTATTACTGTATAATTTATCTACCTTCTTGCAATATTAATAAATATTAAATGGGTACAAATTTTGCACTGTGTAGCTTTGAAAAGGGCTGTGCCCATAACTCACTTTTATAAAACAAAACCAGTGAGACTTCTTACTGTTATGAGGTAGATCTTTTTTACTGCCAATCTGATTTAAAAAAATATAATCACTTGCTATCCTTCAATAGAGCTCCTGGATGCTTAACAGCCTTTTATTATTTTGTAGCTCTTGGGGACAATAGAACTATTAAAACACACTATTATTGTTTGCTTCAGGAGTAGCATCCAGCTGCCAAAACGGTGCATTTCTCCTCCTGAAGGCTCTCTCGTGGTTTCAGCCACTGCCCTGCACTGGATGTGTAGCACAACAGCCATCCTTCTTCAGGTGTCTAGGGGAGACACTCAGCTTCAAAAGATTTACTGCACATGCTGCTTACAACTACAGCCTTTTGGGAGATCCAGAGTGTTTCTTTATGGGCTCACCTTGTGCTCACATCTCCCTTTTGGAATCCAAGATTTTTGTTACGTACTCTGTAAATTACTTCAACTGATTTATTGTCTGCAGCTGATAACATCCTGCTGCTAGGCCTCAGAAAACTCTCTTGTTCACTAAGTTTCTGCCCCATGTGGCAGAGGCACACTGTTTTCCTACTCTCCAAATAGAGAAAACAGACAAACCTGTGGAGGAAGAAAGCATTATCCTAATTTGTAGAACTAAAATTGCATGACCTTGACAAGAAAGTAGATAGCTCAGCAAGGAATTGATCCCAGATGTTTTGTAAAACAAAACCATCTTGATCTGTACAATGGTTGAATTTATTGTAAAAATGAGTAGTAGAAAAATGTACACTCTCTAAAACAAACCAACAAATCAATGTTGTTGAGCAGGGACGTAGTCCAAGCAGCATCCAGATTCACAAATGTTTAATATCAGACCTGCTTTGTGCCTTGGAAAAATCTCTCTTGAATCTTATTCTATTCCACTACCAAACATACCTGTTTTTAGGGATCTTTTTGAAACATTTTTCTCTTTGGAGTGCTATAGTATATTTTCTTGATTCATGAACAGACTTATCAGATACGTACATAATATTTTTTCTGATTAACACTTTCTAGGAAAAAATTAGTTCTGTTGAAATAGAACTTTCTTTTGCTGCCATCTTGTGGGTGCCTTACTAATTTTAAGTACAGTGATTTAAAAAAAAAATTTAAAGAATTAAAATAATATGTTCTCCTCTGAATACATGAACAGGTGTTTTCTATGCAGGAGAGGACAAATGCTCATTCCAGCCTTGTTGCATCTTCAGAATACCTGCTAAATCCCATCAAGCACTGAGCCCTCTTAGCAGTCATATTTGTCCTGAACACAAAATTGCATCTGGTAGTTTACAAATCTGTGTGGAATATTTTCAGTCTTTTTTCTTCTACTATCTCTTACTTGCTTCTGTAATACCATCTTCCTCTTCCTCTTCCTAACTGCTAAAATGACATAAATTTTTTACCCTAGAGAAAGTATTAGCCACAGTCTCTCCTCAGAAAAAAAACAACAGACTGTAAACTGTAGCAGCAGTTGTAAAAATGATCAATTTAATTTTTTTTTCCTTTGCTCGTCTCAAGGTGAGACCCTCCTGATTATTTTTACTGTCTTAGAAAAACAGCATTTATATAAGGAGATAAAAAGCATTATTATGTTTTTTATTTAGAAAAGAGGCCCCACCCCACATAATAAACACTTGCTTGTTTATTAGCTCATCTGTGAATGAGCCAGTTTCTATTTTAATCAGCCTGAGCTATCACTGTCACTAAACTGATTTGGCATATGAGCTAGGCTAATGTTCCACACCTGCCAGGGCAGCAGCACAGGGTTGATACCTGTCTCTGTATTGCAAAGGTTTGGTTATACAGGTAATGTGAACCTGAACATAAACATTTTAGCCAAGTTGCTAATGGGCTTTTGGAGCTTGGTATCTCCAGTCTCAAGGAAAGCTACTGGGACCCAGGTTCTCAGGAATTTAGGCCTCCTGAAACATTTTTCTCTTATGTTTCTTGAGTTTTCAAACTCATCATCTGTCAAAATATCAGAAGGCTGTGTATTTGCATTTTATATTGTATCTGTGGGATATAGCCTTTCAGGTGTCCTAAAGCTCATCTGATATTAATAACTCTGTCCTACAAATTTTGTGTCTTACATTTAAGCTGTCATACCTAAAAGACCATTGCTATTTAAAACAGGCATTACCTAACAATATATAAGAAATTCAAAGGCAAACACTTCAATGTTTTTTCTGTAGATCTTAAAAAACAGAAAAAACTTTAAAGGTTTGGAGTGCATGGTGACAGCTTACACAGTTCTTGTCTGTGGTATTGTGCATAGTCTGCAGTGTGTTCCTGCACTCCATGTTTAGATGAGTAATTTCACATGGATAAAGAGACTACTTTGTTTACCTAGTCTAAGAACAATTTGAATTTGGTATTTTGTACAAAATCTTTGGCTCCTAGTGACTTTTAATTTTCCTGCCTTGCAAAGTTGATCTTTTGCTGAGTTTGTTTTTTATGACATTGTTTTGTTGGGTTTTTTTTCTGTGTATGTTTTGCAGACCTATTCCAAAACCCTCTGGCTTATGATCCAGACTACAGGCTTTATGTGATATACTTCCTTCCTTCAGTCCAGCTCCTTGACAGGAAGTGTAAGGATTGCTTTCCTCTCTCACAAAGAATTGACAGTTGCTTTTGAGTCTAACCAGTTTGGAAAAATATGTGAAATTATCCTATCTGTTCTTTTACATGCATTTGTTGATAGAGAACTAATGAACAAGATACCTGTTTTTTGTAAGATTTATCAAGCAAAAAGAGTTTGCATGGCATAAACACTTTGTCAAATGATTTTGATTTTTCTTTTTAAATTGTGTTGGTTTCTCTTGTATCTTGGTCTATTTGGGTAAAGATAAAAGCTTGTGCTTAGAAACATGTACCTGCCTCTGTGCATTCAGACTAGTATATTCACATGGGTGAGTGTGCTTACTTAGGTTTGGATAATATCCTGAACTATCTATATGATCCTGTACTGTTTAAATATGTATATGCACATTTCTTGATAAAGTACAGACCAAGCTTTCAAATATAATAAATATTCACAAGTTATTAAGAGATCTTTCACAGCTTGTCTACTGTAAATTCTACAGGAAAAAAAAAAAAGTCTTAAGGATAGCCAGATTTTAAATAAGTGAAATCATAAACATGCCACAAATGTATCCAGAAAATCACCTTTGGTGATTTTTGTCTCTGGTGTTGGGAGCTCTTTGTGACTGACAGGACTGAAAATTAAGGGAGTCCCGAGAAAGTATCTGATTCCTCCCTGAGCTCTGTAAGAAGGTAGCAAGGAGAAGCCAGCCCGTTCTGGAAAGGGACTGAGCAAGGCAGATGGCGGGCACCTGCAGGTGCTGGGACACTGCAGCTGTGGTGGAGCAGAGCTGCTGGCTGGGCCCCAGCAGGTGCCAGGGGGTGATGAGGAGTTGCTGCATGTGACCAGGTGCCCACTGGCTCACAGTCCTTTTGCACAGGTACCTCCACTCTCCTGAGCTCTCGCTCTTGTGTTACACTTGTGCTAACACATCTGCCAGGCTGTTACTAAATAACACTCTTTGAGTGGGGAGTGATGACTGAAGCTAATGCCTGAAAAATACGTGTTGCATTTACATGTCTAGAAACACTTCCATAAAACTTCTGGACTTCATCTCCTAAATACAGTCCTACTGTAGTCAGTCCTGGATTAAGACTTGAGGCAGTAATTTGTATCAAGCTGTATCCTGGACTTTCTATTTAGTGAACTATTTCTCTAAAACATTACTAAGCTTCTTCACCATCTGTAGAACATTACCAGCATAGTCCTGGCTGTCTCCTTCACACAAGACATGTCTCATGTTCCATTACCTTCAGGCATGACTACTGCAGTTCCTTCCTAATTGGTCCCCTAGACACCATGACTCCAAAACTCCCCTGAACTGAAAATGCTTTTGCCAGTTACTTGTTCTAAAAGTTTAGCTGACTTCTGTTCCACAGCTGAAGTACTATATTAGTATAAGGTTCATAAAATTGAAGCTACCATCCCCAATTTGATTTAACAGCCTTAAACTATTTGTATAAAAATTAAAGTTATTTCTCTTGAAGTGCAAAACAGGAAAAATTTGAACTTTTCTTTTGATTGCACTCCTGGGGTTTTTGTCTGACCAATGGGAATTGAACTGGCCTTAAACCAGAATTTTGTTTTTGCTATTCATAAAGACACTTCCAAATCTTTACTGGCTTCTGCAGGAGATCTCATTTAAGCAGCACAGTCTTGCTTTCTAGCATCTTTATTTAAAACTTCTGATCCTTGGCACTCAGAAGAAAATACTTTATTGTACAGGGCTTCACCCTAAAGCCTTAGAAAGTATCACTCCATGTTCCCATTTTGAATTGCCAGGAAACTGTGTAATTAACATCACTATTGTTAAAAACCTGCACAGAAAATACATGAATCACTTTTTGTAGGCTGCCTTTTCAACGGATAGAAATTAAATCAAATTTTTTATATCCCTTTTAACAGTAGTTACAGAAGGAGAGAGGGAGTCAGCGCTTCGTCTGTATAACCCCAAAAAGGCTTGGGTCATGCAGTCAGTAGCTTTTGGGAAGAGAGTAGACACATCCCTGGGGACTGCAGTGGGATCTAGCAGATGCACTGCACCAGCCAGAACACCAATAATGCCCTCAGGTATTTATAATATTTGAAGGAAGCTATACATTCTTAGGTAATTTCAATTAGAAATGTTTTTGTTTTCATTTATCTGATAAAACGTTATTGTTTTAGTAATAAGATATAAATGCATCAAGAACTCAGCTGGTTTGCTTCATAAAGTAAAGTAGTAGTAGCAGCAGCAAACAAATGAATCCTTCTACTGAGAGTATTGTGGCAGATAATTTCTCCTCACACCCTGTAGTTACAGAATTGTCTTTAAAGATAACTGAAAATTTTTTCGTCAGTATGAGTCTTGTGTTTAGTTTTACTTATATTTAAAGCATCTCAATAAACTTCTGACTCTCAGTGCTCAGCATCATAGAGTTTTGATGCCCTCTAGTGCTTTTACAAGATAATCTCTTGAAGAAAATATTTTCTTATAGCGTTCTAAGTTTTATGTACCTTGCCTGGTTTTGTAAGCAGATTCCTCTTTATGCTTCCCAAGATGAGAATATTTTAACAATGTCTTATAATAGCATATAAATAAATTTTTAGAGTTCTTAAAACATTCAGATCTGGAAGACAGCGTTGATCCTGGCACAAGAAAGCAGGTGAATACCAACTGGAACCATGAGATTTGTATCACAATCTAGAACCAACTTTGAAATCCCACACAGTCTTGTCAGCTTTTTTTATGTTTTAAAGATAAAAAAACACCACTGTGCATAAATAACTGAAATTGTATTATTTTAAATAGTGTAGATGGAAATTTGGTAAGTAATCAAATACCTGCAAGTTTTTTTAAATGTATATAGTAGTAAATAATAGTAAACACACAATAGTAAAACTGAAAGCACTGTATTTAACAATGATTTTGAAGAAGTTGGGAAAAGGAGGATAGTTTATGCATGTTTAATAATTTATTTTGCTGATGATTATCAAAGCAGGCAGACAGTTGTCTTTATCTCTACCCTGCAGTCATACATATATACAGTGGCATCATTTTCTGTGAAAGAAAAAAAGCCTGGATGTGTATGTCTATAGGAAATAAAATACAAGAAACTTAAAGAAACTTAAAGCTACTTAAACCCCAGCAAATACCTGCTTCGGTAGTAATTTAATAAAATATTATCTTAAACGTTTCAAATCATGTGCTAGTTATCAATTAATTTGAACAAGCAATTTAGGATCAGGATAGCAATCAACTCTCAGTTACTCAAATTGCTGTACAGCCATTAACATCATAATTTGAACTTTCTGTTATAGGTCATGAATTTGGAAATAACACAAATAAGTAAGTAATGTTTTCAGTGTCTTCTTCCTTTTGCATCTCTGAAGCATTTAAGTTCCTCTTCCCATGCCTAAAAAGGACCCTAACTAGAGAAAATGTCCAGTAAAAATGAGCTTTTGAAACAGTTTCAAGTCTTTGTAATCAATAGAGCTGCAACTCTACACTAGGTTTGTTGTCTAAAATTTAGTATTGAAAGGTATTCCACATTTGGAAATGGATACATAAAAATGTCATTTATTTATAAGATCAAGCACTGATCACTAGAAAAAGGATGCTCAAAGTATTAGGGCATCAGAATAGCTGTTCTGTATTATGTCCCAGAAAACATTCTCCTCACTGGCTATTCAAAAATACACTCTCTGGAAAATATTATGACTTGTAGAATGAAACCTTTTCAGTACAGACATGATGTTATTTTTATCCTGTTCAGTTTCAAACTCATAGAAATAAATGTAAAACTTTTATCTCTGTGTCTGGATTGAGACAGGAGAAAGGTTGCATTTTAATGTGATGATGTTTTAGATGCAAACTTTGTAAAAGTAGAGATACAAACTTTAGCTATCAGGCTTGGCTTTACTTTCTAGCTTTACACATGAAAAGATTTGAAAAATGCATTGAAGGAGATAATAAGAGCCTACATATAATATCCTTAAACAGTACTCTGAGCACAGCTCTTTAAAAATCAAGCTAATTTCTGTTGAAAAATTAATTCTTCCCTGCCTTCAGTGCAGTTAGCTGTTCTCATTGATAGAATGGATGTACAGCTGCCCTGAGTCTTATTTATGGAAATGCTGAGGCTTTGCAAGGTGCCTTTTCATGACAAAGTGCATTATACTCAGTGGAGATAGTCCTGTGGCTTATATGAGGTGTGTTACTAAAGGGACATCTTTAAAAAGTAAGTTCTTATAAGATAAAGCTTTAATACTGTATGTGAGTTGGAAGGTTTTGGTTCCTTGTCAGAGCTGCTTTGATGTTGGGAATCTGCTGCTTTTCTGTCCCAGACTGCAGCTGTGGCAGGAGACATGAACACAAACTCACAGTGATCTGGAATCAGAGCTTGGAGAATGGCTATTTCCCTGTGGGCTAGTTAAGAGATCCACAGTGAAATAAATAAGCATTTCTGTTAATGGGTACCAAATCACTTGAATCGTGTCCATTGAATCAGAGCATTAAAAGTATACAATTATAACTTTTGTGGGGGGAAAAAAACTGAAAACAAAGAAACATTTTGAATGTTTTAAAAATAATTGATAGCATGATTTTTTACAACTAGAATCCTATAACTCTGACCTTTCCTCATTTTGTTTTGCTTTCTTAAATTTGGTAGAAGAAAGCCTTCTGAAAATTTAAAACTTTTTAAATCCTCCCTCCTAGTGTCATCATGACTGCTACTTTGACTTTGCAAAAAGTGTGTGTTGTCAATTAGTTCTGAAATGGTCTGGAAATGTTCAGGTAATGGACTTGCTTTTTTTTTTCTGCAGAGTACCATTTGAGGACCCTGAAGATGCAGTTTTAGTACGGGCAACATCAAGATCTCTAATGGAATTTTCCTCTGTGGACTGGAACAAAGTAGCCACCTGTCAAGAAAGACGGCTTAAAAACAAAGCAGAAGAGCCCCTAGAGAAGCTGACAGTCCAGTTTAGATGAGAAAAAAAAGATTTCTCCCTCTAATGTTAACCCCAAAAGTAAGTTAACAGCTCAGTAAAACAAGTACACAACAACACACATCTAATTAAGTGAATTTCCAGAAAAATATTGTTAGTGTAGCGTTCATCATATGTAGTAGAGAGAGTATAGAAATTAAGATAACAAATGATAAATAGTGGCAATGTTTTAATAAAAGTTGCTTGAAATGCAATTCTTACCATAATTTTGTTATTTGAAAGTACTAAACTGCACAGTGATTTTTAGGAAACTAAGGATAAATACTTTTATTTCTTATAATACATTTCCTCACATATTTCTCCTTCCATTCTGTCAAAGCTTAAAGTCAGTGATGCTTTCTAAACATATCAAAGCCCTTCTTTCAGGCTGTAGCTTGTCTTCTGGGTTCCCTCCTTCTCTCCTAAGTCAGCACAGAGCCACAGGACAGTCTATGCTGGCAGGGATCTCTGGAGCTTATCTAGTGCAACCTTCCTGTTGGAAGCAGGTCAGAGATGTTACCTGGTGGCCTGTCAGGGGGAATCAAAGATTTCCACTGAGCAAGGCACCACCACTGGGAGAATGAAAGCAGGATTGGTGCTGGGGACTTCAGCACACTTGCAAACCCCTGACTCTTCTGCCCTGAAGGGATGGCATTTTCCAAGAATGCTGGAAGAGCAACACAGCCCCGTGAGCCCCAAACGCTACGAGCGAACAGGGAGGCAGCAGCACTCCTGCATCCCAGACCTCAGAGTGGAGGGTAACTGCAGATCTGAGTGCCACGCAGGCATCTCTTGCTTGCCAGCTGTCCTGAAGTTAAACTTGTACACCCAAGCCACAGGAGGCCCCTGCATGTCACTTGAGAATGTCACTGTGTTACAGAAGCAGGAAACAGAACTGCCACAGAGCGTCCTTCTTTTAAAAAAATTCCCTTTATTCTGCACAATCTACTAATCTTTGAAATTAAAACACAGGTACATTCCCTGCACAGGTGCATTAATGTACCCTCACTCTTACAGTTTTCAGAACATTAAACAAAATCTTTTAACATATTAAATAGTAAAAAAATTAATAGTGTTTTCCCTCTGTTCTGAGGATGGTCCTTACTCCTCTAATTAGAAGAATACTGCCATGTTTAAAACACCAGTGATTCAGCTGACAATAAGACAGTCTCCAATTCTGCCATCCTTATGCAGCAAATTATATTTTCAGTTGTGGCATTCCCACTGATTTCATGAGACACAGAAATAAATCTGAGTGAAAAACAAAGTTGAGGGAAGCTATTTTCTAGGTCTGGTATTTAGCTGAAAGCCAAAGTGAAATCCCAGTTGTATCAATGCACACACAAATTTTCTCATCTAATTCACTGTGACCAGTTCAGCATGAAAAATATTAAGCATTTTTTGTTTATGAAATAATTCATAAGCAACATCCCACTGTGCTCTAAGGCATCTTTACCTGAAAAATGATTAAGAATGCATTATTCTTGTCAGTCAAAATATTTTGAGTCATTCTGGTCTTCCCTTCATTAGACTTTAGAATATTTCTGACCAAACTAATAGTGAAATACACATTTCACCATCAGCTTGAGACACCTGAAACACCAGTTTCATTTACTACAATTGCCACAAAATAGACATTCTTGTGCTCTCACTAGTCAAAAATATTTACAGTAATGTCATGAAAAGCTGAGAGTTCAGATGAGTATCTTCAGAAATGTAATTGCTACTAAATTCCTTCAGTTAAAGCTTCATAAAGTGCTGGGAAAAAAAGCAATTTAACAGTTGGATTTCTGGTGCTTTTAACTATAGGTCTATTTACTTGCAGAAAAAAAATAAATTACTATTAAAATAAATTTTAAGTTTGGAAAACATGAATAATCCAAATCAAATGCTGTTCATTTTTCACTAAGTGGTTCATTAACCACAGAAACTCAGAGTTTCACTAGGCTTATTGTTGGTATACATACAGATGGATCTATGCCACTAATTTTTAGCAGATAATAAATACCTATCTTGACAATTTACAACAAAACCTGGAGTATTTATAGACAAAGTAGCCAGTATTCTATCTCTTGATGAACAGAGACATCTATCTTTTAAAGGAAGTCTTGCACAAGTCATGCTCCAAGAACTCAGACATGGTCAGCATAAAAAATTCTTTAGTACCCTTGAGAACTCTCAGTCCCTTCTCCTACCCTCTTACTCCTCAGAATCTTGAATTTTTTGAAGATCAATGTCATCTAAGGCAGTTTCACTTTCCAGTGGACTTTCAGGTTGCAGGGCTAGTGCCTCCATCTCTTTGGTAAATTCAGGTTCTTCTGTTCCATCAGTAGGATGACTTGGATCCACTTCTTTTGTAGGATCTGGACCAGGATCTGACTGTTGTTCACTTGTAGAACTACCCTCTGCTGACTGCATTTCATCTGAACAACAGAGAAACCACACGATTAATAAACCCTCAACTCCTTTGCAAGCAAACTTTTTTGTTGTTAAAAAACAACACTAAGATACTTTGCATCAATTACAGAACTGATTAATTTAGAAAATCTTCACTGAAAAAAAAAACAAAACACTAAAGCTTTGCTTAAGCTGGTATAAGGTTACTCTGTAACTAACCCTATACAAAGCTCTCATTAATTTCTCTTCCAGATAAATTAATGAGACCTTTATTTTTTTTGCCAGACTTTTTTCTTTTTTTTTTTTCTTAATTTATTATAGAGAAGAGCAGAGTAGGACACTAGAGTTATTCTAACTTTCAATTCAAACATGCTTTATTGTTACTATTCTTATCACCAGCTTTTCAAAGAATGGCTGCAAGCCAGTTAAACACTGAGTACAGGTGGGGTTTGTTTTAAATCAAAAAGCCATGGACATGACTACATAGGAAGCATTTCTGCATAAAACAGACTGAAGAAATTATGTGTTTAAAAACAATGAATTTTGGTTGAAATGAGTCATCCTAAAATTTGTAACTTGAGTGCATGAAACAGAATAAGCTATTGCACCTTTACTCTTCGAGCAATGTTTTCTGAGAAAAAAAGTTGTTAAGTAACTTCTACTAAGTAGGGCTTGCATGCTAGGAATTCTGAAAAGAAGGAGGGGAAAGCCTAATTGGGAGCAGTAGTTAAACCTTGGTTTCTTGTTCTCTTTTGTGACTGACAGCCAGCCAAAACCAGTGACAGCTAGCTGCAATGCTGCCAAAGCCCTGCCAAGGGCTAACGTGGCAGTGAGCTAACAGCCTCCAGCACAGGCTGGAGTGTGGCCTTCCCTGCCACTCACCCCTGCACACTGCAAACACCTGAACTCTTGGGTTTGCTGCTATTACATTTGGGTTTTAATGATTATTTTCCTGATGTACAGGATTTGTAGAGGGTGTTACTAACTTTCTGAAATAAAACTGCTGCTGATATGAAATGCTCTGATATAACACCATTCACAAGGTGACCTGAATGACCTCAGATGACTTAAGTGTCTTGCTAATAGTGCATAATCAGATAAGGTCTTTAGTGTGCTGGCCATGTACCTGAATCACTTAATGAAGAATAACATGTAGATAGTGGAGTAGAAACATAACAAAAAATGTTAGCCTCCCTTTTTAGGCAGTGAGGGAGAAGAGCCATCCACCAAGATCCTGCCTCTCCCTCTGAAAAGGACAGCACCTGGCCACTGACTCCTGCAGGAAATATGAACCTGCAAGGGTGTGTTTGGCACCAGCATGACTGTTCACAGCTCATTATGTTCTGTTGTACTGGCATGCAATATATCCAAGGATTTCTAATATCCTTGCCTCCAACTTCCACAGTCATCCTGATCCCCTGCAACAGCAGCTCTAGTACCAGGATCAACAAAGGAAACTGTTGAAAACTTCAATTATTACTGATTTATTACTGATTTATATCCTGCTATTTTGAGTACAGCTGAAGTGAACAACATTACCATTATAAAGCAATCTTACATTGTAAAGATTTGTGCAGTGCGTTTCTATAATCGTTAAAACAAAGGAAGGGAAATCCAGTAAATTGTAAAAGAGAAAAAGTTATTTCATCCCCTACTTTCTTATTATCTCACTTGGAGAAACATGGTAATGGTTTATTCAGCTATTATGTTTTAACTGCTTGAAAACCACCATGAGCAGTTTAAAGACTACAGCTTGCTTTCCCCACATTGAAAGCACACAACACAATTAACCTGATACTGTGATCATGAAGAGAAGTATTATGGGAGATTTAACATCTACATTAACCTTTGCAACTGGAAGGTTAATGCTTGCTTATTATACAACTTGTCCTAACATCTCCAACAAAATGTACAGCAGCATTATAGTTCTGCATCAGCTTGATTAAAGATCTGCATTTTGAAACAGTGCAGTGCAAATCAGAATGCTTTCATTGTAGAAATCAGTGTAACTGCATCATTAAAAACCACCTTTGGAAAGTATACAGCATTTGTAAATTGAAAGGCCAGAATACAAACTCAGCTTTGCTGTTAAATTTCATCAAAGACTGTTCTCCCAGCCTCAGCTGTTACAGTTTTAAGATCTGTTAAATTGGTCTCTGTGATGCAGTTAACACAGCATTACTTTCAGCAAGGGAACAGATCCTAACCTTTCTTTTGCTTCTTTTCTTGTTTCCTTTTCTCTTTGGCAGCTTCTAGTTCTTGTTTCTCGTGAATTTCCTTCAGAATCTTGCAGACTTTTTTGTGGGTAAACCAGTGTATTTTCTGGCAGTTCTGGTCACAGTACATCACCTGAAAGTTACCAGAGTTATCAATTCATTTTCATGTACTAAAAGAATAGACAATTTCCTTGCATTTCTTAGTGTAGCAAGTTAAATGTCTATGTATAGATAGCACTTAATGGTATTTTTAAGCAATTTGTAAGGTCATATGGAGTGATTCTAACCTATACAAGAATTGACAAAAGAGCAAGTTTTTATTAACTCTAAATATATAGAAATTTTACTTTTTCTTCCTTCTTAAGCATACACACTTGGAAATCCAAGTACTCCTTCCTAACTTGTGCATTTCAGGCATCTTTCCCAGAAGTAGATGGCTTGAAAGTCTTCAGTGCAGAGATGCATGCCATTCCTCCTAAGTCTACACAGTAAATAGGGAAGCATTCAAAATCCTCAGCATCTCAGTGGAACTCTTTTTTTTGATTCTTACCATTTTACATACTGAGCATCTTTTGTCTGCTCCCTTTCCCCCACAAGTTGTACAGAATTCAGCATCCACAAAACCCACTTGGCCAGTAATTGCTTGTGTAAGCACAGAAAAAGCTGTGGGGTCAGAGCCCTGAAAGACAAGAAGTGGTAATGAGATTAAAACCCAGCTTGCAGAGAGGGACACACAAGGGAAGACCAGAAACGATTAACGCAAGTGTCAGTCTCACTGAAGCTGCTGCAGCAGTTAAAACATAAAACCAAATCACAGAACTTCAACTAACACGCACAACATAAGATTTATGTTCAGATAAGCTTTTGTATATGAAGTTATCTTAAGCCCTGAGCTTCCGTAGTATTTCCTCTGTAAGTTAAAATAAACTCCGTGTTCTTTATATCTGTAGATCCTATGCAGCAGATTTTTGCAGCTCAGTCTCTGTGCTGGCACACAAAAAAATGTTTCATTTATCACTGTTCTGCTCAGAGCACACAGGTGCTACAGACCAAATGGTCAGAACTTGAAATTTTCTATTATTTGCATATAACTATTTAGATATTATTTGCAGCATCCTTCCCATGCAATGTAGGAAGGAAGGTTTAGGTAACTATACATTAAAACAATTATTTTGGGCAATGATGTAAATATTTGGAAAAAAAACACCAAGTTGTTCTGGCTGTAAGTAATTCCTTAAACTGTTAGACTACCATGGAATATGAACAATCCTAGCTTCTACGACACTACTGAGATGCCCAGACTGAGTCAAGTAATTGTGCAACAATAAAGGTCACAGGCTTCCAAATAAATAAAAATTATAGCATCTCCTCCTTTCCAGTTCTGCAAAATGGACAGAAATCCAGTGGAATAAAGCATCATTGCTTTAAAGGCAGAAAAGACAGCAGGCACTCCTAAGAAAAAAGCAACAGGAAAGAAAATGTTTACTCTAAAGCAAGTTGTAATGCATCACAGTGGCTTATGTTTTCACACTATGTTTATCTTCCTGGCTTAGACAAACAGTAGGGATTGCACTAGCCTCTGGACATTTTAGCAGACCTGGAGCCACTTAAGATGGAGGCTATATTTAATTGGCTTTGAATAATCCCACCACGTCACAAGATTGTTCCAATTCCCCAGTGTTTGTGTGTACAACATCTTGCTCTCAGAGACCAGAGATGTCTCAGAGAACATGCTTAAAAAAAGAACAGCCACTCTTGTGCAAAATTTATTATGAAGCAATAAACAGTCCTAAAATGAAGAGTGAGTTAGTAAAGACATAAGAGGACAACTGAGGTTAGATTTTTAACTTGTAATTTTGATTTCCTAATTTAGATATAAATTTTGCTGCACATTGCATCATCTTGCCTCTCCCTTTCTGTGGATAAAAGGAACCTCACAGAATGTGTCTCCTTTTTCTACCATCACATATTACTAACTTGTGTTATAATAGAACAAATGAATGCATTAATTCTAGGAAATTAATCAACCTTAAACTGAACTTAGACATTGTGAAAGCAGAGTGCAAATTAAGCTTCATTTTTGTCTGAATCTACCATTTCAATAAGTGAACTGGCAGAGAAAACAGAACACACGTCCCAGAGGAGGAAAAGAAAGTTCAGAGACAAGAAAAAAATTGCATCAGTTTTCTTTAAAAGTTGATGTGTTTAAGCATTTGTTATGGGCACATGAAAAAAATACTACTTAAAATATTTTAGAGCATTTTGCTGCAATATGGAAAGTCCAGCTCTAGAGAGTTTATGGACATCAAAACCCTTTGCTTAATATAATGTTGCAGAAGACAGAAAGATGTCTCTGGATTTACTATGCAAGTTACTTAGAAAGGATTTTTTTGACAGGAAAAACTTACTATTTCAACAGGAGCAATACTTCTCACAAGCTGCTGGAGCAAAGTAGCTTCACAGTAAGGAAACTTCCGGATACTTTCTCGAATTAGCTTCTCTTGATACACAGGGAAACCATCTTTATCTCTCCCTTTCAAGAGGCTAATTTTTTTAAATGTATGTAAAATAAGAAATCACATGGTAAATATTCAAGAACAAACACATACAGCATGATATACTCTGTCCCCTTTCAGATTATAGAGAAGAATTCATAATAATTTGGCAATTTCATATGTTAAGTTCATATGTTAAAATGCAAATGAAAGTGTTTTTATTCTAATGCACAATCATTATGAAATACACTACATATAAATGTATGCTCTGAAACCAGGACTTACTAATTCAGACACAGAGAAAAACAATAATCTATAGGTAAACTATCTACTATCTACATCTGACTAAAATATGAAAATACTTTGTGCTGTTTAAAAATTATCACTGTAATAATAAACACTGACAAATGAACAATACCTTAAAACAAAAATTCCACTTTATTATGTTTAATAGCATGTTATAGTCCTTACACCTCTTTGGTTGCTATTTTTTAATACGGCTCACTTATGAACTATTCAATTTCATTATGTGAAAGCTGATTTCATAATTTATTTTCAGTCTCACAGAGGATTTTAGTAAAAACCACAGAGGTGTATGGGGAACGTGATCCTTCGAAAAGCCAGGTCACTCACTTTGATACGTAACATGAGGCAGCAGGTTTGTAACTCAGCAGATTCTGAAGATCTGTCTAAGTGATTTAAGAGTCTAAGTCTCATAAACAGTCTGTGGGATTTGCAGTTCTCACTTGCTTAAGTGTTTTTGAAAAAAAAAAAAGTCTCAACCTGCAGGATTGCTGGAGAGCAAAATGGCACAAGAAATGTTCCCAGATGAACCATATTGGACACTGAGAAATTCTTTTTTCAAGCCTATCACTCCCCTTTTTTTCCATCATATATTGCTGTCTGCTGCTTCATGGTAAATGCCAAGTTCTAACCAGTTCTAGCAGAGCTGAAATTCTAGGAATGTTTCCTTTGTTCTCAGGAAAGGACAGTGTCACTTCAGACACAGAAACAAGGGAGTCAGTGCCACCCTGAAGTAAATGCAGCTAGGATTGCTTAACAAGTTATTTGTCATAACCTTTATTCAAGCCAATCCAATCTATTCCTTCAGCTGCCTTTTTCCTGTTATCTGTAACACCAGAGCACACATTTTTCAGCCCTCTCTGCAGAAATACTCACCTTTTGATAAATCCATCTAGTTTATCCTCTCTCTCTTTTAAAAATGTAATACATTTCTGGAAGATGCAACTGATGTAGTGCATTTTCATTGCAAGAACTTCATTCATGTCTTTCTGCTTCATGCATTTCTCACAAATGAGATCCAGAACCCTGTAACATTTCTGCAGTGCTTCTACTTCGGCCAACAGAGGGTTCTCTTTCACCAGCAACACAATCTAGAAGAAAAATTGAAGAAAATGTAATCCAGTTAAGACTTGTGCATTGGCATTAAAGCTTATATAGATCATTGTAGCTAAATCTCAGTGGAGTTTCTAATATTCTTATACTTCCTTTTTATGTAGTCTTCCCTTTCTTTCTCCAGTCATTTTTTAGCATTATTATTCAGTATACTGTAATTCACAGTTACCATACAAGAAAACATTTAAAACTAAGACTGGTATTAAAAATAGCAAGTTTGTTTGGTTTTTTTTAAGAATAAGAACCTGAAGAATCAAAACAAATGCTAAAGAAAGTTATAGAAACTACCACACACTATCCTAAAATCTCTTTTCTTGGAGTTGTATGATTTAAGCAGTTTTGCAGAACACATCAACCTCACATAATTGTGAAGTACTTCCTGTAGCCTAGTAAAGCACTGAATAAAATGTTCTGAGAGGAAACTGCATGCTCTACTCACTCAACTAGCTGCCACCAGTGCACTGCTGTTTCTGTGTACCTGGCTGGAAACTGTTAAATTCTGGACTTTGACTGGCAAGCCAAAGGAATTTGTATTTGAATTTAGGTGTATTCCTTTCTCTAAACTACATTGAAGGAGCAAACCATAAAAGACATTATTGTCAGCAATATCCTGGGAAGTAAAATAAACATTCTCCTGCACATCCTTTCAGAAACAGCAGCAGTGGTAGATGTTACTGTGGCAAACCAGTGATGAAGGTAGGAAGCTACATGCTGAGAAAAGCATGGAAAAAGCAAAGAGATTTTGTTAATGTAGGGAATTGTTCTATGATTCCACTTCAAGTGGGGCTGAGAAATAAAGCCAAAAAAGACAGCCATTTATGGTTACTGATATAAGAAGTAAGAAACTCTCCCCTTAAGGCTGTTAGTTCAAGATTCTGGTGTATACAAACACTGAAATAATTTTTTAATCACATCTTAACACTGAGCCTGATTCTTCCTCATTTTCAGAAGTAGCTGAATAATGCTTTTGATCTCGGTTGAACCCGCAGAAGAGCCGAATGCTTTCTGACACAAAGAAACAGCTCCCACCCCAACAAACACATACAATTTACATATCACTCCACCTTCACTGGATGCATGTTGGTAGTAGTAATAATTTTATGCAGAGGTCCAGCTAACTTTACTGGCAGTTTTGGTTCTTTGTCCAAGCCTTGTGGTTTAGTATAGTAGTCCAGCCTTTCACGTGGAAAGAAGTTGTTGATGACAGTCACACAGTCATGTTGACCTAAAGGCACACCAGAAAAAAATCACCAGTGAAATAATAACCAAAAAAGCCCCAAAACCCCAACCACAAATCTAATATAAGCAATACAAGTGAGAATTACCCACATGCAAAGGAGCTTTGCGTGATATATTTTGCACTGCAAAGAGGCAACTCTTAACATTCTCTTGTGTGTAGCTTTAATCTTCAGTAAGTGTTATTAGCTTACTGACTCCCAGCAGCAAATGCCCTCATGAAAATTCATTTTGAATATCCTGCCCCCTTCCTGTATCCTCCTTTCCTGGTAAGCCACAACTAAGAGAATAGTTATTTCTCCCCCAAATTATACTATTCTAGTAGTCTCATACTGGTGCTATAATTTTTCAGGATAAGATTTTTCCACTTTGTACTTTTAAAATTAATGACATTTGCATTGAGACTCAGAAGTTTTCAGACCTGAAGCAGATATTACTGTATTAACCTAAGGTGGGAGAAGTTATAAGAAAAGAACTTGCTTAAAGTTTACCAAAAATAAAAGGACTGTAATGAAAGTAACAAGATGAGAAAAGTTACACCCTCTTCTTGTTTTCTACATCTGACAATACAATGGATTACTTGACTAAAGGGAAAGTAAAACTTATCTTTTCTAGTTCAGGACCACATTCTTTAAATTGATTGATTTGTCTTGGCACTAATCCTATAATCATCAGGAGACACAGCCAACTAAATTCCTGCATTTAAATCTTCCACTGTTTCAGAAGAGACAGTTCTGAGCTAATAGAGCCCAATGTAAGAATAATGACAGGGGAAGAAGTATCCTCACTTCCCACACACAGGCAGATGAATTAATGTTGATTGGATAAAGAATAAAAAAGGAACAGGAATAGATTCCAATGTGCAGACTTTTACAGAGTAGTGTATCTCAATATGCCTGAAAATATTTATGCTACCTTGGTGATATGATGAAATTTTAAATATGAATTCTCAAAAATTATGTTGGAGATAATATTCCCCATTCACTCCAAAGAACATCATATTAGAAAAGACTCTCCAAATCTGAAGGATAATTAATAGGAGTAGACTTCTCTGATATTAAGTGAATAGTTAAAGTTTTGCTGCTCGAACCTCAAGTGAGCAATATTTGTCTTTTCTTCTCTAAAACAGCAGAATGAGATAAAATGGAAACTGAAACTTAGCACTAAATCACTATTCAAGGAAGTAAATCTAAATGGCAGGGTAGGCTTGAATTAAGAACACCAAAAGGACTCGAAAGGAAATTCTCAGGCATTTAAACACCATGAGAGAGTTGTGTTTGAAAGAAAATACAAGTTCTCATTTTTGGTTTTTGAGAAGCAATAGCTGTGCCATTGAAAATGACTCCACTTAACCTCATAATATTTTATCAATTCTCCTTGTTAGACAAAAAGTGGAACATTAAGTCAGGAACCTAGTATTGTCAAAAAGGGTATAAAATTTTAAAAGGGCTTATAAAAACAAACAAAAAAAGACAAAAAAAAAAAAAAAGAACCACAACAATAGCAAAAAAGTCTGTTGCACGTTTTGCCAGGGATAATTCTGCATGCTGGAATGACAAATCTTTATCTTACTCCAGTGAAGTTCAGCTCAGTAAGTAGTGACTACTTCAGAGGAGGTTCCAAGACTTCTCCCTCTCTCAGAAGCTGTGGAGAAGGGCAGGAGGTGGCTCCCTGCCAGCACACAGCACAAAGCTCAGCTGAGTTCCTGACTCCTGGCACTGCAGTGATCCTTTCCCACAGGGGAAGCTCCAATTAGCACTTGGTGCTGCACTTCGGACCCCTCCAACGTCACCAGCTTCCTCTTACTATTTCCAAAGTGGTGACATTGCAAAAACTTGCACACTTGAACAGTAGCTCCTGTTCTCACAGGTAAGGTAATCTGTGTTTTTAAGAAATCAAACATGGGAACAGAACACAAATTGACTCTTACATGACAAGATGTGGAAAAAAAAAGCTCAACAACTGTCAGTTCAGAAGTCATTAAATAATGTTTCTCCAACAAAAAGCACCAGAATCTAACACTTCTTTAGGAGTTTAGGAAATTATAATAATTTTCATCTTACCCACAAAAGCAGCCATCTGAGCTGCTGTCCTTCCCACAGAGTTGACAACATCAGTTTCTGCTCCAGCCTCTAGCATCATCCAGGTGATTTCTTTATTTCCTGAATTTCCAGGAAAGATATAGGGAATGAGCAAGGACAAATCAGAACTTGTAATTCTCTATACTTCAGAAAATGATTTACTGAATTTCTTAAAGACCAGGAACAACACTGAGGAAAATGAATGTTCTTAAGGTTGTTATTTTAAGCATGAATTAAGAGAAAGGCATGTGCTTATTTAGAGTTCCAGCAGATGTAACTCTGCTCTCTGTAATGCACATTCAGCTTCCCAGAGAGCTTATGGGAGTCATACTCATGTAGCTACACTAGAGCTTGGTCCCTCTGGAAAGCAGTATAGAGGGAAATTCTACTAATCTAGTTTAACAGTTCAACTACATGTGCTATTCTAGGAAGAAAAACACATTCAGGACTATGACGTAGCAGGAACACAGTGAACAGAACAGATTGTTCCTTTCTCCACAGTGGGAACTGGGTGTTCAGACTAGGCTAAATACCAAGGAAAATGAAGCTACAACTTGATGGGAAGATTAGATGACTTAATTTGTGCCCTTAAGAGACTAAAAAAGGATACTTGTCACCAGTCCTGCTAGTTCTGCTTTCAAAGGTATTCTTAGTTTTTTGTGCAGATGCTAAGTACGGAAAAGTGAATACAAAAAGGGGATGGTGGATGAAATTGAATGTTTAAAAACAACGTCACTGCGCCAGTAGTGCTCATGCACCTTTAGTGCTCACAGATAACAGACCCTAAAGTCAACATTCAGAAGCTTTCGAACTCAGGATGACAGGATAAAAGCTCAGCTATTAGAAAATGGTAAAATGCCAGCATTTTCCATAAAGCTGCAGTCATTTAACAACCTCTAAGAGTTTGTTCTCATCTATCAGCTGCAGCTGTGATACTGCTCAAAACCACAGAACACTGGAATTTCCCAAATCTTTCTACTGAAGTTGTAGCTGAAAAACAATCTGTTGATCTAGTTAAGGTTCATATACACACATAAGCCTTTTTTATATATACTTATGATGAAAGAGGGCAGTTTAAACTCTACCTGACTCCCCTAGAATCTCATTTTTGGGAAGACATAAGTGGCCTAGTAAAAAAGATACTTAAAATAACCTAAAATATTCCCAAATTGAATCTTTTCCCCATAAGGAACAATGTTTTAATGTAGTGTCTTTTTCTCACTCAAGGAAATTACTGTTCCTGCCATCAGGGAAAAAGAACAGCAAGAGAAAAGCTGCAAACCACCACTTGAGACAGAAGAAAATATATACAGCTATAAGCACTGTCATGAAAGAAAAATAACATAAGAGGAGAGTGAAAATTATTGTGGAAAAACAAGTTTTCAAAACTTACTAAATACATTCTTAAAAGCCCAAATGATGGTTGGAAAAATGATATAGGAGAAAGACAAAATTTGAAAAATACTGGGTTAAGAAGTCTCAAATATTACCAAAAGCTACTGGTGCAGCATCATTACCAGTGTAACACAGTCTAAGTAAATAGAATGTATCCCACTGCAAAGGAAAACTGCCCCAGGAAAGTGAATGTTGAGATCTCTAACAAACAGAACAAAGTAGATAGAGGACAAGTAGACTGTATGCCTCAAAATGCTGAACAAAATCAATTTTTGTATGAGCCTGAACAGAGGCTCTCCTGTTGCACTGCCCACAGGATTCTACTGATCATGATGTAGTTGCATGGTTCACATAAACAACAGCAAACCTGAAACATAAAAGCATGTCAAAGCATCCTTTTAAATTAACTTATGGCAAATTGTACCCATTAATGTAATAAAAATCAGTGAGAAGTTTAATAAAAAGTTACCTGAAAGTCCAGCAAACATCAAGGCAGTGTATCCATGCTCGTGTTCATTGCAGTTCACATCAGCTCCGTGTCTCAAGAGCAATCTGCACATGTCCACCTTCCCTTTGTAAGCTGCATGCATCAGAGGGGTCATGCCATGCTGGCAAAAGAAAGGAGAAGCAAGTAGCATACAACAAAGAATGTTACATCTCTTGATCTTCATACCACTGATCATTTCTACTTGGCCATACATATTCAATGTAACTAACAAAGCCTCGTTTAGTGTGTTATTTACAAAAAACCTCACAAAATCTTAATGAAAAAATATGGTTACTAACATGCAGCAGATTTCCATGTCAGTTTTCTGATTATGCTGTGCTATAGATTTGAAAACAGAGCAGAGTTGAAGAAATGAAAACCATTTACAGTCAGTTTGTTATTGTTCTTTTATGCAAGGCATCACTGTTGAAGACAACTAATTTTTCTGCTAGTTGGAAAACCTTGGTTTAGAAAACTTGTTAGCTTCCTACATTATTCTTTTCTCTCCTGCTGTGGCTTATATGATAAGCAGCAAGAAAATTAGAAATGGGCTGTTGTTTTAAACATGACAAAGGTTTGCAGACTCAAACCAATTTTGCTCATTTTTAGTCATGATTACTGGTAATTTTGCCATCTGCCTCTCTGCTGCTTCTCCACGGTGTCTGAGACCAGCCAGAGCTCTGAAAGCCCTCACAAAGACACACAGCCCTTGTCAGACTGTAACAAACCTGCCTGGCTTGATCAACTGCCCCAGTACAAAAAGGGTTCGCTTCAGCGTGGGAGGACTGAGGTGGGATCACAAATGCAAAGCTGAGGAAATTTTCAGAACAAGGGTGAGCTGTGAGTGCAGGCTCCCTCCCTCTTCAAGGGCAGGGAGAAGCATGCTGCTGTTTGACAAAATTGCACGACACTCCATTTTCAGAATATAGTATGCTTTTTTCAATATGCTGTTCATTTTCACTTAACATCAGGTCAGGATTCACCTTATCAGCCAAGACACTTTAATTGCCCAAGAACACCCTTCAACACTGCATCCCAGGGAGAGTGCTTTAGTTTGTCCCTGAAGAAAATCAAAATGGCATTCTGTTCCTTTCTTTGCCAGTTAAGGCTGTGTTCTGGAGTACATTCATGTACACCATTACTGCAGCTCTGTAAATGCCAGGTAATGTGATGCTCTGAAATAATGTAATTGTCAGTTTGAGCCTTAACTTATTTCTTGTTTCGATTTATGACTGAGTGAAACCCAAGTTTAATTTACCAGCATAATTTTCAAAAAATTTCTAAAGGTGAGGGAAATTGGAAAAGTTAGAAGTATAATAATTTTAAGGTATTACAGTTTCATTACACTCTATCCTAACTGAAAATAGTAAAAAGTGCTTTCTAGATGTGTTATATTTTAGTAACCCACATATTTTGGTAAACTGCAATATAAACTGCCATTGAAGAAACAAAAGACCTTGAGATCACTTCATGAATAAGTAACACACTGCTTTTGCTAAATTTCATTTGGAGTGTCACAAAAGTTGAATAAAGACTTTTATATAGTATATAAAATATATTTTATTATATTACATTTCATAATGTTACATCAAAAGTAATTTTACAGGCCAATCCCAGTCTGAAGTCACAGTAGGGATTTGTCTCCTTTAGCAGCACAGAAAGGTACTGCAGTAAAGGAATGTAAACACAGCACGGTATTTGATGGGAGAAGGAACTTTTAGAAAACAATGACTCTTAAGTTTGGTTGTATCTTGAAAGCCACTTGTTTCAATTAAGATCTGAAGATTATATGACAAAGTAAAGAATTGGGTTTGTTTAATCCTCTCCTCCCAGAAAATTGTTTTTAAAATCCTCTGATTAAGTTTTGGAAGTGTCAGGCTGTGGTGCAGATCAAAAAAACGTATCAGGCAGAAAATATGCGGACAGTTGCTTTAAGATTTTATATAAAGTCACATTAATATCCATTTTTCACATTCATAGCAAACAAAAAAGAGGGTCAGGCTAGACACAAGTTTATCTGGACATGCTTGGTATCCTGTATTATGTCCCTACACCGAAACTAGCTTGACTGCAAATACTTTTCTCAGCCTGAATGTCAAAGACAGGTCCAGCAATAGTCTCTTTTCTCACAGATGACCTTTGGATTGTCAATATAATGAACTTAAACGACAAAACTTGCAGATGGTTTATTAAGCATACAGATGAAATAAATTTTTGTTACACTATGAAACATCAGATGAAGGATCCTTTTTCTAGCTGTTACCATGCAACATTCTTCTGACCAAAAAATTGAGCTTTTTCATCTTATTCCCCAGGACAAAAATGAATCCTTCCCAGTTTTCTTTTTTTTCACAGGTATGTTACATGGTAACATCTCTTCTCTTCTGCAGGGCTCTAAGTATTCCCTATATGTCTCACCATACAAGAGGAATAGAGTTTGCAGTACCTCGAAAAATTACCTGGCACTTCTCTTGACTGTGTTCTCCAGCTCACCAACCAACAAGGCCTCCCTGGCACAACAGGGGTCTTGGCACAGCCAGCCTGACCATTACAGATCATCCTTCCCAGTACCTCATGTTGAAAATTACCCAAAAGCAGACTGAGGAATGGGATTCCAAGAACTGCTGCCATGGTGGGGAAGTCAATTGATGAAAAATCCCCCAAACAACGAACTATGGGGTCAGTGGAGGGGCAGGCAGATGAGGACCAGAACTGAGGATGGGTTGGACTCCACCACCAGACACAGAGGAAAAAAAGTAGATCAACTCTCTTCAGCATCGAGCTGAAGTGATTGAATGGGATGAATAAAAACAAATTTATAAAGATAATAAACTGGAAAAGCAACTTTCTGCCTCCTAGGAATACAAAGGAAGTTTCCAAAAAAACTCCTGCTCAACCTTCATCAGCCAGAAGAATGGGGAAACACAGGACAGGTAGGGAACAAGAAGTGGGACAAACAAACAAAAATACACAAACTGTCTCCCACTCCAGGGACACGTGTGTATTTGGCACAAAACCTCTCCATTTTGTGAACATTTAAACACTCCCACTGACTATGTAAGAACACAGACACTATGCATGTGTATTGTTTTGTGGATAACACGGTGACAATTCACCACTGAAATAGCCACATAAATCTGTGTTACTTGAGTGGAAAGTCACTTCACCCTTCTTCCCAAGCATGGAACCTTGCCCAGATGTGGCTTACAGGCTGGATCACATTGGAGCAGTCCCTCACCAAGTACTGGGGTACCCACAAGACATTGCACATGTGACTACCAGCTATTTAAACAGAGTGGGAAAGGGCTGTCACAGCCCTGGCTGAAAAACTGCTGTAGACACTCGTATGCCAGCAATATTAAAGCATGCATCTCTCTCATCTCATTTTCCCAAGAGGAATGCAGCCCCACATTAACACAGAGAGAGTCTTATTTCACCCTTTAGATTCAGGCAACAGTTCAAGTCAGAAAATTATAAAAACACATAACTCTAGGTTTGGTTTCTACTTGAGACAGTATTTGGGACATTACTAAAAAAGACACAAAAAGAGTGGGTGCTACAAGGCAGAAATACTTGTTGATGTATATCTTCAAAATCAGCTCTCTGGAACTGAATGCTGCTAGTCTAGAAACACAACTTGTCTCTTCACTGGATGAAAGCCTTGAAAAATTTCACCCTTCAAGCTTCTGAATAAGATTGTCCTTACACATCTTAAATTTCCTAAAAGCAGGATTTGGAAGGAGGTCATCAGTTACATGCACAAATAATTTTAACTCTAGCTAAGTATGGACTAATTGAATATGAAATACTGTTCAGTAAGTATAGATCACAGCTATAGTTCTCCTTTAGAGTCATCCTGCTCAGCTGCTGGTTTCACATATGTAACACATTAGATTCCTCTGATGATCTTTCAGTTCATCTGCAGTGATGAAAAGTTAAAGCCTACATCAATCAGCAACCTGAACTGAAACCAGATAATTCTTACTAGCAGTGGAATTTTCTTTGGTTTGTGTATTTTGAAGTATTATGAAAAAAACATCAAAAGACAAAAGTCTTCCTCCTCAACAAAGGCCAAGGATCTGGGCATTTTCTGCTAGCGTAGGATGTTCACACTAGATTAGCAAGAGAGATTACCTGCAGAACCCTCCACAGAACATACTCAGTATGAGTGAAGCTACACACACCTCAGCCATGAATAAGCAGGCTGCTGCTGTAATTCCAGGAAGAGTGCAGTTCTGTAGCATAGAGAAAGGACTGTTTCTAAATGATGTATTACTGAACTGAACAGCTGAATTACCAAATAGAGGAAAGAAGTAATGCCACTAATGCCAGATGATAGTTCTGTATGTAAGAAGATTATGAACAACCTTACAGTTATTTTAAATAGAGAAAAATTATGTACTTTTCAGATCAAGTCTGTTGGCTAGATCTGTAGAAAATAGGGCATATAGTAACTACACTGCTCCTTTGCAACCTTAGCTACCAACACAACCAGAGGAAACTTCCACAGCTGGAAAGCCCATGTGCTTCCTTGAGCCTCCCTTTCTACAACAATCTGAATTATTTTAGCCACACGCTGCAGATGCCGTTCAAGTCAGCAAAGTGCTGGCAAAAAGTCACAATATTTACAAGCTCTGCACTCTCAGGGGAAAGAAAAGTCCTGAATGCTTTCTCCCATACTAAGTTACCGAATTAGCAACCACTTCATTTAAAATAGGACAAAAAAAAAGAGTAAGTAGTGTGCATTTAAGTTAAATATATTTGTGTTTATTTACATCCATTTCTACAGCCCTTCTATTTGTCCTAATGTTGGAGGACATCTGAACTTAAACGTCCCTGAAGTTTTAAAGTTGCCAAACTGTTGAAGACCTGTTTTGCAGAAAAGCCACTGCATTTCTTTGTTTTCATAAAGACAGTGATTAAGCCTAAATATCCTTCCTTTCTTCATCTACCTATATCCATGAAGACACACAAAACAATTTATTTGGTCAGAAAGGGTGTTGAGAAAAAAATAGGATTGTATCTGCTGGATATCTCCAACCTTCTGGAAGACATGCATCTGGGAAACTCATTTGAGTGAAGGGATCTTACTCTGTGCTGACATTCCCAGCAGAGCTCGGCAGGCAGCAGGAGGTGAAGGGAGTGAGAGAGTTTTGGAACAAGGGCAGGAAAAGACTTAGAGGAGTCAATTTTTATTTTTAAAAAGAAGCAATGCTGAAATACTGCATCTAGTTCATATGTACATTTTTAAAGAAGCCGAAACAACTGGAAAGGATTTGAAAAAGAGCCACTATTATAGCTCACTTGCTGCAGAAACATAACTTTAGGCAAGATACTTAAAAGGTCACTGCATCTGGAAGATGTTAAAATGTGACTTGGTCTTTGTCTAAAGGTACATAGAGAAAAGACAGCTGACTGTTAGTAGTTTTTAATCTACAAGAAAACGGATCCAAGCAGTTAGAATATATGGTCAAAGCAAAAACCAAAGGAACAGACTGTGTGTTTTTTTTCAAATTAGGAAGTGCACTATATGCTGTTGCCTGCTTCTGGATGCTGTAAGTTCTTCATCTTGAAATTATTAAATTGTAATTGCATACTTGCTGTACCACAGCTAGAAGACAGAATTACATTAAACCTGTGCTCATTCTGTGGATTCTCTCATGTTAAAAATCCTTTAAGGATGGAAATGAGTTCCTAACTGAATTGAGCTCCCACTTCAATACCTAAGCACTCCCTCTTCAGGGCTTAATAAATAAAATTAGTAATTTAATAAAATAAGTAACAGTATTAATATAAATGTGAATTTCAGGATAAG
Source organism: Thryothorus ludovicianus (assembly GCA_013397245.1). Classification (NCBI taxonomy): domain Eukaryota; kingdom Metazoa; phylum Chordata; class Aves; order Passeriformes; family Certhiidae; genus Thryothorus; species Thryothorus ludovicianus. Next base: position 548,270 of record VZTB01011155.1, read on the forward strand.
CAGCTAAGGCAACAAAGAAAAAAAAAAAAAGACTTGATGTACTGAGAGCAGTCTCCAGATGTGGCAACAACGAATAACAGATGAAGCTGATGTTTAACTGGGATTTCACACACTCTTACTTATGTGTAGATATTAGAATAAAACACTGGAGCCAAAATGGGTTATAAGAGAAAAAATGTAAAGCTGATATGGCTGATAGATTTAAGAAACCTAAACAAACCTGAACCCTCTCCTGTTTAATATGCATGATTACACCCCATTCTTGGGGATAAAAAGGAGTGTTCAAGAAGTCCCTTGCATAAACTTTGAAAGTTTTATGGGCCGTATGTACATTTAGTCAGAGGTGAGCATTAGGCAAATACTGTTAACACTATTTCTTCACCAACAATAGCCTGAGGCATAACTCAGATATGGTTTCTTTGAATAAATCATATCCTCTCAACACTAATCCTGGATGTTGCACTAACACTGCAGCAAGGCTGCTGTCATTCAGCACGACTTCAGCAATTACAATTAAGGAAAACCTTTTGATATCTATACAATAAGGCACATTTGCAAGCATACTTATATTGTGTCCTGGGTTGCTAAAGTTCAGTGTAAAGCTAAGTTTGACTAGTTTTACAGAAACTTGTTGAAATTCATACAATAGAAATCCAGGTTTAGAATTTAACTTAAGAACAATCAGAAAATGGATCTGTTGGCAGAAAAAAAGGCTAACAATAAATATCCCATGATGATATCTAGTAGAGGTGGCAATTTTTCTCCATTCAGCATTCATGAGACCACATTTACAATATACCCTGTTCCATTCTGAGCCTTCCAGTGTAACAAAGGCATGGATAAACTGCAACAAAATCAATGGAGTATCACCACTACATGGTAGGAACCTGAGGACTTGCACAGCGAAGAGAGGCTGCAGCAGCCGGGCTTGCTCAGCCTGGAGAAGAAATGGCTTTGGTGGGACCCAACAACAGCCTGACAGAGCTGACAGGGAGGCCACTGAGAAGACAAACTCTTCACTTACGGTGGAAGGAGGGCAAGAGACACTGAGCCTAAGCCGAGGTTCAGATGTAAGAGTGAAACATTTTTTCACCAAAATCACAGCAAGAGAGTAGAACAAGTTGCCCAGAAATACTGTGCAGTCTCCATCCCTACAGATTCACGAGACCAGACAGGTCAAAACTCAGAGCAATCTCATCTGACCCTGGAGCTGAAGTTGCTTTGAGCCAGAGGCTGAACTAGACACATTCCCAGAATTACCAAATGATTCCTATTAAATTATAAAGCTGTGAAAAAAACCTCAAATTAACATTTAAATTGATAAATTACACATGGATTTAACATGCATGATGGGGAATTAAGTTTTGCTTGCATATTACATTTCATATTAATGTTGCATGCTTCAGGAAAACATTGTAAAAAGAAAAAGAGATGGGTCAGACACCACATAAGGTCCCTTTCTCCACGAAATTATTCTCATCTTCAGGCAACACTTCAGCATTTAATCTTCTATGTGTTTACCATACCCACTGTATAATGGGCTGTGGTTCCATTTCTGATTGAGCTACTCACCCTCCAAGTATGTTTATGGTTTAGACAGGGCTTTGTGTAATGAGACCCAAGCATGGCATGGGGACAGGTGCTGTGTTTGCCAGAGGGACTACTGCTTGTGAAGGTGACAAGAAGTCAGGGAGCACCCCCACGTGTTTTGCTGCAGTGTTCATCTCACCTTACAGACAAAGCTCGTGCTGGAACTTGAGACAAAATACAAAGCAGTACTTGAAGTAGCATTAATCTTTAAATTTTCTTTAAAAAGCAGTAAGAACTCTTCAAAGGTTCATTATTCAGCTGCAGACTGGAAATATCTTGACAGTAACTCTGATTTTCAGGGCTATACCAACTGATGTTAGAGAAATGTTATTTAACAACATGAAGGCCTTCAGACCTAGCATTTTCCTTATTAAACTCAGCATAGTGCTTGCATAGTTTTGCAGTACCTCATCCAGGCAATTGACACGGACATTCTTGCTCCCCAGTAGTCTTCCAGCTTCCTCAGTGTTTCCTTTGATTAAAAATAAAAAGACACAGTGAGAAAAAGAGGTGAGAAATAGAATAAACGGAGAATCTGGAGGAAAATAGTCATTTCCATTTCTCATTAGAATCAAAATCTTTGTGTGTTAATTGCTTGGGATGTAGATTAAGCACCTATAAATAAATTGCACTTAGTGAAGAAGCCTAGGAATGAACAGTGTTATGTTCTAGAAGCTAAAAGCCAAGAACTCACAACATCAAAGAACAGTTGGAAAGCATGAACTACAAGAAAACATCCATTTTTTGAGAAGTAACTTGCCTACACACACAAGAACGGGATACTCACATGTCTCATCATAAACTGCACAAGAACAGCTCCAAATGAGAATAACACTGAGCATTTTAACACATTTTGTACTTTTATCTTTTGGAGCATCTTGTGTCTAAAACATGCTTTATCATTTAATCACATCATTTTTCCTGTTTTAGTTTGAAATTTGCAACTTATCACATTCACAGGAATGGAATGAATTTGCTTTTGGTAGTAGAGAATAGAGACAGAAAGGACAAGGATCCAGGCAGCTTGAACGTTGACATTTCTAAAAATTGCCAATAAGTAGACTGAAGTCTAAAAAAAATGTGCCAGGAAAAACAGGCTACATATGTTTCTCAATTCTACTGTCCTACCATTTCTCAATTCCTTACCAAAATCATTTTGGCTAAGCCACAGGTCTCATTTAATGCACATTGAAGGACTATTCAGATATTGCCAATGCAGCTTCCACAGGCACAAACAAATTGAAATAAAAGAACATTCCAAGAGCCCGAGTTTGGGGAATATTTATTGCAAATTAACAGAAACTTCTAATTACTGATTCAATCATTAGCAAAGCTCTTTCAGCAGTAGTGTGATTAATAAAAATAAGCACTGCATGCCTTATTTTAATTATTTTCATGTTTATCTTCACCCTTTCAGAAGGAGGTGGTCATGCAGCAATTTTTCAGCAAAACAGCTCTTGCAACTTCAGTTTTGGCTAAAAATGCCATTAAAATACTAGAAATAATTTCTTTCCTAAGGCTTTTTGGTGTGGTTTAACTACACTACAGGGGCTTTTACCATTTTTCTTTTAATTCAATAATTTGAGAAAAAAAAAAGTCAATCACCTGAGTCATCTCCCACACCTGATAAAGACCCCTGACTGTCAGTCAGGGAACTATCGACTAACTTACTCCCCTAGGCATACATGTATTCTAAACATACTGGAAGCTTCTTAAGAACTGGATTAGTTTTCAAAAGAATATCCCAGCCAAAGCACAAACATCAGTAAGAGAAAGTCTTCAAGGGGTGATATTCAAGCAAATTTTACTACAAGCAAAGCAAAGTTGCATTTACAAACTCAGAGTTCTGTATGAAAAAACAATGAAGGATTTTCAAACAAGACACCAAACTGATGGAAGTCAGTCTTCCAGAATTGGCCAAAGCTAAAAGTTGGAGTCAGGCTCCTTAGTGGTGGCATGGTAGGAAGCCAAGAGGTAACAGGTAGAAGCTGAAATAAAAGGAAGCTTTAGACTGGATATAAGGAAAAACATTTTCACTATGAACTCAGTAAGGCAAAGAGGTTGCCCAGAGAGACTGTGCAGCCTTCCTCCTTGGAAGTTTTCAAGGTATGATGGGAAAAAGCCCTGAGCAATCACGTTTGACCTCACAGCTGATGTGTTTGGAGCAGGAGGTTGGCCTAGAGCTCTCCTGAGGCCTCTTCCAACCTGAATTATCCCATGACCCTAACCTCAGGTAAGTCACAGAGGTGTCTGCAAGACCGAGGTCTGAAACTATTATTAAAGTGAGACAATCAAACAGGTTCTGGTCCACAATAAATTCACTGCTGACTGTCCTATGCTTGTGTCTCTGACACAGAGGAACATTTTAATTCAACTAAGAGTGAAGCACCAAAACTGCAATAAAACTTTCATGGGTTCAAATTGCCTGGAAATGACATATAGAAATGCATAGAACACAGTTTTTAGCTTGCCTCCAACTAATGACTGTTGCTCATGATTTTCAAAATACCAGTTGGACAGTAACTACTTAGTCAGGGTTACGAAATTCATGTTGCTGGACCTGGAAACCCAAAAAACAGAAAGTTCCCCTGGCAACAAGCACACGTGCCAGATTGTGTGATGGAACTACGACACTCATATGAAATGCAAAACCACAGAATGGGTCAGGTTAGAAGGGACCATAAGCAGTCTGGTTATCTGATCCAACCTCCCTGCTCAAGCAGGCTCATCCTAGAGCACATGGTACAGAATTGCATCCAGACAGTTCAGAAGTATCTCCAGTGAGGGAGACTCCACAACTTCTCTGGTTAACCTGTTCCAGTGTGCGGTCAACTGCACAGTAAAGAAGTTTTTCCTCTTATTCTGGTGGAATTTTCTATACAGCAGCAGTTTCTGCCCATTGCCTCATGTCCTGTTGCTTGGCATCACTAGGAAGAGCCTGGCTCCATCATCTTGACATCTTTCCTTCACACAGACATTGATTCCCCCTCCTCTCTTTAGGAGGACGCTCTAAGATAGTATAAGGGATAGTAAAATAGAACATAAGGGACAAGAGGTGCGCAATACCCCAAACAAACTCAAGTTCTGCCAACGTGAGAATTATGTGTCTGCAAAGGCGCCCTGGTGTGGCAACAGCACGTAGGGAAAATCATACAGCACGCTACAAGATTGGATTATGCCCAAGAAAACTTTTTTTTTTTCCTGGCAGCAGATATTACCACCGATAATTAGGCAAATGTCAACAGACATTGCCAATAAGCTGCAAGCTTTCCTTGGCAGAGTTAGACCCGCCCAGTGGAGCCTCCCCAGCCCCACTGCACCGCAACGCGCCCCGCGCTGCACTCCCGGGGTGACGCGGGCCTGCGCGGGAGAGAAGCACTCCATGGGAACGGGCACTGTCCCCGGCAGGGAGAAGGGGCACGGCCCGAAGGGGGGCCGGGAAGGCAGGCGGCCCTCAGCGCCGTGACCCGGGGAGCGCGGCCGAGGGCGAGGGGAGCCCGCGGAGAGCGGCCGGTAACGGCGCCTCACCCGCCGCCCCAACGTGCGGGGACACGAAATCCCTCCCGCGGCACGGCCAGCGCGGCCCGGGGGAGCTGCGGCCCGCGGCCGCCAGCGGCGAGGGCCGGGAGGGCTCACCTGTGGCGATCACTGCCAGCAAGTCCTTCTCCTCCGCGCTCAGGTCGCCTTTCCTGGGGGGAGCCATCGCGGCCCCCGCGCTCGGTAAGGCGGGATCAGCCCGGGACGGCGCTCGCAGCACCTCCGCCCGCGGCGCCGCCCCCGCCCCGCTCCTCACGGAGCCTTCCGCCCGCAGCCCCGCCCTGCCGCGGCCGGCTGCGGGCCGAACCATTCCTGCACAGGCATGGGGGTCACTGCGTGCCGGCTTCTCGCCCTCCGCCAGCTTCCCACCCGCTGCTGCCGCAGAGAAGGAGTCTGTTTGATTTTGCCCCTTGTTTTTAAGTCGGAAAATGAATTCCGCTTTTCTTTTGTCCCCGTGTTTAGCTTCTCC
>VZTB01011155.1:553986-627805 GCA_013397245.1 Thryothorus ludovicianus
GGGCAGGGCGGGCGGCGGCGTCGCAGCCCCGGTGTCGGTGCTGGAGCCCGGGTTCGGAGGTGCCGCCGTTCGCGGGTTTGCGGAGCTCCGGCAGCGCCGGGTCCGCTGCGGGAGGGCGGCGGTGCGGGCTCTTGTGCACGCCGGCCCTTCGTTCCGTGCTCCTGCTTTGCTGCCTTTTTATGGTATCGTGTGGTTGGGTGGTTGGGCTTTTTGTCGTTTTATTTTTTCCAGGCAGGAAGAGCGTTTTGTTCTGCTAAAGCGGCCAGACAGAGCCGTGGTTGTGCCGCGGCATCGTGTCTCCAGGAGGAAGCGGGCGCTGATGGATCGGGAGGGGAAGGAACGCGCTCGGGGTGTCAGAGCGGTGCCTTTTGTTGGCGCCTTTCTAAAATTAAACTGTTGGTGGAAAAATAATCTTTGTTTCAGATCCAACTTTCCACTATTCCAGCGGAAGCTCTGTAGGCACAGGCACGATCCTGCAGATTCCCTCCAAGGGACAGAGACTGAGGTTTAACATCCTTGATTTTTGCCTGTGTTTATACGAGAGAAAAGAGCAGGATCCTGGTACTTGATGCTGACTTTTATCCTCCTTTGCCCTACTCTTCAATGTATATTTTTTGTATCCTTTCTTTTAAGGAACCCATTTCTTCCTAAAACTAATTTTTAAAGGCATAGCTTTATTAGCAAGCCAAAATTTTCCTTTCCTTGGTACTTGCAGGTTATCTCATGTTTACTTAAATATTGAAATTTCTTTTTCTAATACTAATCTTGTTCTCTGTTTTGATACCTGTTGATGACTTGTTGACTGACTTTGAGAAATGGTGAAGTCGCTCTCACAGAGGAGCATGCTCTCTGAATGTAGTGTATCTTCGTAACTATTTGAGTAAAAAAAACCAAAACGTGGTACCAATTTTGTTTTAACTAAACAGTTAAATTGTGTACATTTCCATGATTTAAAAAATCATGGAAATACAGGTGTGTACCACCATCTAGTTTTACTTGTGTCAGTAAGTGTAAATAAAAGAGGCTGATTTGGACTTCGGATTATAACAGATTCCCTTGACTTTTTTTGTGGGAAACAAAAAAATGTCTCGGAGGAAATGCCGTTGAAGCACAAGTGCTTTTAAATTCTGATCCAGAAAGCGATCCCCATGTAGTGCTAACAGAAGTATGTCACTGGCTCAACCATGAAGGCTGAAATTAGGGTTTAAGTGGTCTTTTGTTGGTTCACTGCAGGGTGTGAATTTTACCTGCTGTGAACAAATTTTGTGATACTACAGTGGCCTGATAATCTCTGTTGGCACTATTAAGAGCCTTAAAGCTTCCTTTTGCATTAAAAAAAACCCCAGAACCAAAACCTGTTGTATATTCAGCACACAAAAGTATGCATATTACATTCCTTTTATTTAATATGAGAATGTCATTATTGCTATCCTACCCTTGTTCTCAGAGTGAACAGGCACACACAGTTTTTCCTTGGCAGCCTTACTGGATCTCACTTAGTGACTAAAGCTGCAGGAGTGCTCCATCTGCACGGGCAATAAAATACTTTCAGTGCTAGTTAAAACATGTTTCTCACTCTTACCTGGCTTCTGTGTGACCTTCAATCCTGTAATATGCAGACATTTCACAATCTTCAGTTTATCCTTGTGAGATCATGATGAATTGGCATTGCCTCCATTTTATGAACATAATTTGAAGCATGGAGGCAACAAGTGATTTTTTTTCGAGGCAGTGTAGGGAGCTGGTGTCAGGGCAGGGAACTGGAACATGAAAATGTCGGTTCTGTGCCATTGTGTCTCGCCCCTTAATGCATTTTCTTTTATCTGCTGCATCTGTTTGTTTCACATATTTAAGATGTGTGTCTTTCTGCTTGGTAATTAAAAAATTAATTTTTGGGTATTACAGAGGGAGAAGGAAATGTTAACCTCACTGTGATTCAGAATATTTTTTAGATTTTAAATTATATGTTTACATATTAAAAATTCCCTATTTCCTCATATAGGAGGAAATACATCTGGTACTTGTGATTTGTGAAGCAGGAACCAGTGGTGCCATTTCTCCCCAGCAGTTTGCTGGTTTTACTGCATGGAGGTGTGCTCATGGGGATTTGTGATAGCTGTTGTTACCAATGTATAGGTGATCCTAAGTGGCCCTGGCAATTGTCAGAAGTAGGATTCATGCAACAAGATTCATCGAGGATTTTTTTAATTCATTAGCATTCATATTGGGAGAATGTACAGAGCAATAACCTTTTTCTTGGGTCAGTTTAGAGAGAAGAGACTGCCCTGTGCCTTGGAGAGGGCACCACCATGAAACACTCAGTGTTTGGACATGGAAGAAAGGGAAAGGAAATGCTGAATTGGTTTCGCTGATTTCTCTCAAATGACCTACCTTCACTTTTGTCTTGGAGGGTTGCCTGGATTCTGGGCATGTACTCTGCAGAGGTCAAAGATCCCATCGTCTCTTTCAGTGCCTGGGCTTGGCAGGGTCAGAAACCTGTCTGACCCATTACTTTCTGTCTAGAGGAAATAAAATAATGGGTCAAACAAGTATACATAGTTCTATGACTTATTTCCTAGCTCCCATCTCACTGGTTCAGATGGAATTTCCTTAGCAAGAAAGTGGTGTCTTTGTGTTTACCTTTGTATTTGACAGCCTAAAGTAGGCTGGTAGGCTTTTTAAATTTAGGTAAATTGTGTGCATGCAGCATCCCATGATTATAACTTTCATGACTGCTGGAAAGAGGACAGCTTCTTTCCTGTTTTTGAGCCTGCTGCTTCATGGTTTTGTTAATTCCCAGCCCCCAGTTCCTATTTTGGGAGCCAATGAGGGATTGGTTCCTGTTCAGCCTTGACATGCAATCATGCCTTGACAGACCTGTGGTTGCCTTTTTGCTGAGCTGAAGTCCTAGGTGTATTGAGTTCTATGTAAAATCCATTTCATATTGTTGCCAAGTGTGTTTTTGTTCATTAGCTCTGTCTTCCTGCGTGCCCTGAGCAATAGGAAATCTCCTTCAAGTGGAGCTGAGCCTTGCAGACAGACCCCCGCTGGGTTTTGGTCCTGCTGTCTCCAATCCTTATAATTATATCCTGGCCAAAGTTAAGAGGCTCTAATAGGATTATTAATTTAGATCAGTTCAAGTTCATGCAAGTCCAAGGGTTTTTTATTGCTAGAAACATCCTCTGTTTTTTCCTCTCAGAGCTCACAAATAGTAAGCTGTGGATAAGTTACTTCCGCACCCCCCACCCCCCCCAGTCCAGTTGATTGGCACTGTATAACTCTTTGACTTCTTCAAGTGCTTTTATTTTATTGTAAGGGATGTGTTTTCAGCTTTCATCTGTTTCTGGATCTCAGGGCAGCCACTTAGTCTTTGTTGTGATCTGTCAACGTTGCTAAGGCCTGTTTTGTCCCAGAGGGTATGTTATAAAAACACAGAAAAATAACTGAAATTGGCAGGCACTCATGCATGTTTTTGAACACAATTGCTGTACCCACAATAGCTACACACAAGGTGTTCCTGTAGCTAAAATGCTGATCTGAGACCTCCACAGAGATCTCCACCTGCCACCAATTGCTTGTGGGACCTTGCACAAAGTTAGGCTTTCTCCACGCTTTGAACTTTAGGAGCAAATCCCAGGCCTTGACTCTAGCTGTATCCAAAGTCTGACAGGGTGAGGCTTTTGCTTCTTTAATCTTCTCTTGAATCCTGTCTTGAAGGACTCTTACATATATGGGACAGAAGGACACCAAAGTATTTTGCAAAAGATTGTCTGATTCAGACTATGGGATGAGCAGGGTTGAGGTGACCAGTGTTCTCCATCAGGAAATACAGATCAGAGCAGTATGAAGGTACCAGTTTGGGGCTTGAACACCTGTAAAATGGTTAGGAACGCATTAGTTGTCTGATTTAACTTGATGTTGGTTTGCTCCAAGACTTGGCCTGATTTAGCAGAGCCAGCTTTGGTGGGTTTGCATCTAAAATATATCCAGAATAGCAGTCACCTATAGTGTCCTTCCTAGAAAACTGTTCACAAATTTATTTGTATATGTTGTGAAGTGCATTTTTGAGCATATGCTTTTATTTTTGTGCGTCTTTAACTGCTAATCATGGCAGGGCAACCAGAATCTTCCCACAAGGAGTAAGGATTAACAGAGCAAAGAAGAAATTTTGAGGTGTTCAGGTATTGTGATGATTATGGACAATGTAAGTGCCTTAGATGAATGTGCATTTGTGCTACCTGGTTAAAAGCTTCCTTTGAAAAAGTCAGCATTGCTTTCACAACAAAATCAGATATGTGTGCCTCTTCTTTTGTATACCCAGTGTAGGAAAAAAATAAATTGCTCTTTTGCAGGTTGAGTTCACGTTCTCTTGATTGTTCATTCTAGGTGGCTCTAGTATGAGCAGCTTGCTCAGACAATACATGTTTTGTGATTATTGTGTGTAGCTCTAAGTCACTGTGGTTTTATTGAGTTCAAAGAAATCTAAGCTTTAAATAATTTGTTTCATGCCTATGAATTCCATGTTGGTAGGTACTTGCATTTTTTAGGAGAGATGGCATGCAAGCAGCTTTTTACTGTTAAAGATTTAGTGACAGCAGAGCAAGATGTGTCAGAGTATGCCTGAACACCTTTGCAAGACTTGAGTTCTTTCCCACTTAAGCTTTGCAGGTGGTAGCAATAACCCAGGAATGCATTAGCACAGCTTCTCTAAGAGTTGGTTCACAATGGCTTTTCAGATGGCTGTTCCTAAAATAAATTCAAAATTTCAGAGACATAAAGCAACCAAAATGACATAAAGCTGCAAGGGGAATACATCTGCATGTAGAAGGAGATTGAAAAACTACAGCACATATAGCATTTGTACTGGTTTTGGGGATTCATGAGTGCAATACTTGGAAAAAACAGTGTTAGCAGCATTTAGTCAGTGACAGTCCTTTTTTTTTTGGTGAAGAATGGTGGAGGCTTGGTTTAAACATTTAATTAGATCTAATTAGTAAGTAATTTTTTTTTAACCTCATGACAGGATTATTTAAACTCTGCTTACAGTCATGTGCAGATACCTCTTTGTAGGCTTAAGGTTATTGTTTAGGACAGAGGAATTAGATCATGCATTGAATGGATGTGTGCTGTTAAATTCAGATTGCTTTAAGAGACATCATCTTTTATTCCTCATCTTATTTTCTGTCTTCATTCCTCCTGTGCAAATTCAAGAATTCCTACATCTGGGTTGCTCATAAGGCAATAGGCTGTCACTCACATCTGTCTCTCTGCCTGAGCTTACATGTGAAGTAATTCCATTTTGATACTTGGTGAGCAATAAATCACCTGTGAACTGCCATGGTTGCCCATTAAACTGTAGATTTGATTTCTGAAACCATTCCTTTTTCCATGTGATCCAGTGTTGATTAAAAGTGACTCTTTCCCTCAACTGCAACAGTACTTAAATATTAGAGTAGTAAATGTGTTGAAAGATAAATAAAATACTCAAGGATTACTCAGAGGGTAATGCTGGTGTGTGAGAGGGAAACTGGAAAATGGAAAAAAACTGGTTTTTTCTCCTTAGAGAGGTCTGTGGAGTGCAGTAATACTCTGCCATGCCTGAAAACCCTTTTGAACTTGCCGTACCATAGTTCTTAAATGTAGCTGTAGATCTTGTAAGTGACTGCAAAAGTCAAAATAAAAAGCCAGAGTCCAGTACCCACATGCAGTGGTGTTGTGGCCATTTTACTGCACTGTAGTGCTCTTTACCATTCTTGCATGCTGTACAGCTGAGAGCAGAATGAAACTCCTGAGCTTACAGCTTTGGTGTGATTGTGCAAGCACAATACAGGGAACTTAAATGTTTGTAACAATTTGCTGGTAAAAGTTCTGACTTGGCTATCTGTTTGTGACAGGGATGGTTAAGTCCAAGTGTGGCAGCTCATGTAGATCAGATTGTAGGACTGTTCTCACTCCATCTTTAGATACATTTTTTGTTGGCTAAGCTGGTTTAAATAAAGTAAAAAGTCTTTCTCACGTTTGCCGTATAAAACAAAGAATCAATGTTGAATTACTTATTTTGCTTTTTAAATTACAGCAAGTCAGGAAAATACTTCCAAGAAGTAAATCAGAAGTAATTCCTATTTTGTCTATGAAAGCATCTAGTTGCTATGTGTCTAAGAGCTTTTGAAATTAGAAATGTGTTTCTTTTCTACTTCAAAAACTATAGAGTGAATTTTAGAATGCACTGAGTCCTTCCTATGTATGTATGTTTTGGCATTCTGTGTATGGATTTGCTCTGCAAAATATGAGCTATTCTTAGGTTGGATGGAGAAGTTCTGTGTAGAGATCACTTAGAGTTTTTACAGACTCATAGTGGCAGACAAAGATTGCTGCTTTTATTCAGCCTGTAAGGTGATGGATTACCTCTAGTGAGAATTAAGACTGAGGAGAGACAGGTCAGGCAAAAGAAATGCTAGACACAGTCTGGGACAGAGGTTGGCCAGGGACATTGGAAGGAAGCATCTTCTGTGATGTCTTGAATCTCAACAAGTTACATCCTTCTATAATTCCTTCAGCTACTGCAGGCAGAACAATTAAATATGGCTTTGGGGTTGTACTTGCTTGTAATAACTACTGTCTCATGTGTTTTCCTTAGATGAGTTTTCATGCAGAAAAGAAGTCTAAGCAGTTCAGTGGTTTGTAATTTGCAAGCTAAAGTGATCCTTTCATTTTAGGTTTTGTTTCCATAAATAAAATCATCTAGTTCTCTAGAAATGTTATTAAGAGGGAAGATATATTCAGTGCATTGAAGTTATACCTTAGTCATTCTGGTAAGACACAGGGGTGAAATCTTGGGAAGGTACTACTGAACATTAGGTACAGGGCTTGTCATTTATTTTCACTACCATTTCATGCCTTGAGCAACAGAAAATTAGAAAAACAAAGTTATTTCTTTTGAATGCTTGAGGAGAAGTCAGCCCTTTGGAAGAGGGGATGGTGAATTTCTTTTCAATCTACAACCTTCTTTGTGTGCACCAATATTGATGTGAGTTTGGTGTGAGTGTGGTTGCTGGTTTTTTCCATGTCTCTGCACCTTTCTGAAGCCTGTGTTAAGTCTCTTGTCTTAGGTCTGCTTTGGCTGTCTTCTCCCTAATGTGTAGTTTCTTGTGACTGTGACCTGAGGATCCCAAAATCATCAGTCAGTGCCATGGAAACCCAGTGTTGTGCATTTGAATATCATATTCTGCCAAGATGCTTGTGGGTTTCCTTCTCTACGTTTTGTATGAATAGAGGCCCCAGTCAGTGTGCCCCAGGGCTATGTGAATCATTTGCTCTGCCCTTCGAATTTATCATCCTGCCCATCAGTCTCAGCTCCTTTCCCAGGTTGAGGAAACACCTACTTCTGTGCTCAAGCACATGCATGAGGTCTTTTGCCAGGTTTTGACTTTGGCTATCTTGTTTTGTGAGGCCTTGTTAAAAGGCTTCTTGAATTAGAAGAAGAAAAGCATGCAAATAATTCTCTAGAAGAGCCAAGGGATGTGCTTTATTTTGTCAGTTGTTTTATTCCTGTTATCTTGTTCATTGGTGGTTGCTGAAAAGTGCCATTCTCCCAGTGTACTCTACCATCAGTGTGTCAATGTGCATTTCTGTTGTGCCTCCAAGATTCTTCAGGATGACAGTGAACAGGTTGGTGATTGACACTGCTGAGTCGTCAAGGCATCAGACTCTCAGGTCTCTCCTGTGAGGAAGTTTTGCAGTTCTTGAACTTTTACCTGTGAGTGCTGGTTCCCAGCTCACTGAAGCCAAATGTGTCATGCCAAAGCATTTCATGGGTAGCCTGTTTGGTGCTAGGATTAGTTTAGTATCTTAGTGCCCTCCCTAAGCTGTATTTTGTTGAGGTATAGGAAGGTCTCATTCTTTCCCCATTTTCCTTTGTCCTGTCAGTTTAAACAATTGTTGACCTTTTTAGTAGGTATCAGCACTGCAAAAGCAGTGTTATGGTTTAAGGAGACAACACAAAGTCTTCTGAAGCTGAGGGAGAACAAGATCTTGGTGATGGGGACAAGATGTGTAGGCCATGTTCCCCATTTATTGTTTTCAACATACATTTTTTTTTAAATCCCAAGATAAATTACTTAATTTATGTTGAAAACTAGGCTACTAAATTACTGAGTAAAGTACCTTAATCCATGGTCCTAACACTTGGTAAGTAAAGGTTCATATTGATATATTTTTATCTGAAATATCAACTTTATTTTTGAAGCATTGTCAAGAATAGCAAAAAAAACCAGTTATTGCAAAGCCCCAGTTGAGAGTCATATTGAATATCTGCTCTCTTCTGTTTTAGAATTGAAAAAAATTAATTTAGGTTGTCACTTCCACCTTTGCATTTTATCCTTCCTTAGCAAAGAACATCTACTAACTTTACTCATTATTCAGCTCTACAGAGTATATCAAACTGTGCCGAGCAACATTTGAGGTGGGCTACAAATGCCTTGGTTTGCATGGCCTTCAGCAGTCAGTTCACTGACTTGGAGAGTTTGGCTTCTCAGTCCAGCAAAAAAAAAAAAATCCTTTAGCTGTCTTATTAGTAAACCTTTTGCATTCTTTATAGTCTTGATCTTCATAGGAAGTGAGCTGTAGAAATCTGATGTAGCTTTTACTGGTGTTTTTGCTCTCTTGTGCATATGTATGTATGCATACACCTACAGATACACATTCCATGGAACCCTTATTAGGTTATCTGCAGAAGTAGGTTGCTGATATTGGTCTTTCCAGTGCATGAACAGTGATGTTGTAAACAAGAAAATAGATTTCCCTATTAATAGTGTCAAATATCATTGTGCTGAGCTGACGTTGATGTAGGCCAAACAACCACAAAGTGGATGCATGCTTTCTCTGAAGGAAGCAAGGCTGTCTGGCAGAGTGATGCTTTATGCCCTTTAAAAAAAGATACTAAACATATTCTTGTTAGAAATCCAGAACTCCTGCAGTAATACTTGGCTTCAGAAACTGCGTTGGGAGTGGGTGGATGGCTGTAGTCTGATGCTGAGACTGTGCTCTCAACGTATTTGTGGTATGCTGGATTTTGAAACTTCTCAGCCAAAAATGAAAGTCCAGTGAATTACTTCAGAAAGATAAACAAGCAGGTCTACTGAATTAACTATAGAACTGAATGGTATACAAATAATGATTGCTTTATTGTTAATTTTGGATGAATAACTAAATTCCTAACTCTGCCTGAGATGGTTATAGGTATCACTGAGCTATAGACTTTCACACAGATGGCCAATCTGCAGGTGTGAAGTTTGAGCTGATTCAGATACCTAAAAAGTGCCTTAAGCTAAAGCTGTGAAGCTGTTCACCCATCTCACTCTAAGATGGGCAAGCAGAATATTTTAGATAAACTGTTTTCTGGGAATGTTTATGTTTCTCTTTATGGTGAAAATAAGCGTGAATTGCAGGGTCAGACTAGGTGTCATCATTCATTTTTAAAGGCAAGTCAAATGCACCCCATATTTGGGTTCTGGCAGTTGGCTCTTTAGTCAAGAGAAGTCGATAGGGGTTTTGGCTTAGCTGATGGCCTTCTAAAATGATTGACAGTGCAACAGGGAGTGGTCCTCACAACCAGTAGTTATCAATTAAGTTGCTGGGTTTTGCATTGAACCGAGCTGGCTGACAGCTCTCTGCGCTTCCATTACCAGTGCCTAGGCACAAACACTGCAGTGTACTCAGCACTGCCTGCTGCCTCTGTGGTGCAGTGGGGTAAAATATTATATACCTGCTCTGATCTACATCTGGGTGAAACAGATGTCTCAGTAACTTCTACTAGCTTCTTATAATGTGATTAAGCTGTTAGGAGATGATGCTAATACTGGAAAATAGATACAAATTAGTGACACAACAGGCTAGTTGGCTCTATTTTTTTTCTACCTTGAGTGATTTATGTTGTTGCTTTATTTGACTTCCTTTTGTGGCAATGTTTCTTAGTTCTGAGATTTTAGCCACCTGTATGTATAAATGTATTTTTGAGAACTGAGTTTTCATCTGATTGCAATTATGATCAAAATTGCATATAATTACCACTTTTTGAGAAGCAAATCTTGAGAAGCATTCATAATAGCCATTGCTTGCAGTTCTGTGTTTATAGATAGACTGTGAATTCTTTGGGTTCAGTTTGATGTATTTCAGTCTCCTGAATATAGATTACCGTCGAAGATATATTCTTGGTTTTATGCATTTATGTTTTCAGATAAGTCTTGCGTTTAATGTCATTTATGTTTAGATACAGGATGGAAGAAGATTAAGAAAAGCAAAGTTAAACTGTCAAAATTGAGAAAAGATGCTGTGCTTTGAGAATTTTCAGGACTATGTCTGTATATGATATTCCAAAATAAGGGAAACTTTGCCATACATGATTGCTTGGCATTTGCAATTTGGATTGCCAAACCAAAGCTGATCTCCCACTTCTGGTATGTGAATAGTGTCGGAGTCCAGTACTCTATGATCAGCATCTTTTAGATATTTTACGTGTTTAATATCTAATTTCTCCTCCTGAAGATAGTTGATATTATGTGGAATTTCTGATTTAGCAGAGTAATACAAATTATACTGAGAATGTCATACAATTGTAAATGACACATATCAAAGTAAAGAAATTGCAATACACAATGAAAGCACAATACCAGTGTGATTCCCATTACCAGTCTTGACTGGGCACCCCCAGTTTTGGGAAGAAATATGTGACTTAAATCACATTATATCTCAAAGATTTTTGCTCTTTGAAGGAAGCTGGTTTGAATGTTTTCCCTCATCTTATGAAAAGTAACAAATTAGTAATACAACAAGCTGACCCAGGATAGTCGTCTTGAGATTTTTGTTTACTTCTCCTCCTAACCTGACCTTACTCAGGTACTCCTGGCCTTCCATGCTGTTGTCATCATACCCTTGAGTGGAGTGTGCTGTCATCAGTGAGTAATGCTTGTCTTGTGTCTTTGTGGATTTAAGAGACAGCCTTCTCATACCAGAGCTTACTTGGAGAAATTTGCCTTGGGTCTATAGTCTCCTCTCTGGAAGTGGCATGTAGTGTTGGTAGGTGAGAAGAGAAAAAAAGAATAAAAAAAACCAAAACAACCTGACAGCAATATAGATAGGAGTGCTGCATTTCTCTTTCATATCCTGTCAAACTTACAGCAAGGTTTGTTTTTTTTTCAAGCTTAGAAGGTTGTATCATTCATGTGTTTAATAGCCCCTGGTAGACTCTTCTTCCATGAATTCATGTAAGAGCTTTCAGGGTTCACAGAGGTGAAGAAATGCTGTTCTGAAGTAAGGCTGAGAGTGCCGGTGTGGGAGCTGCCAAGCAGGGGGTAGGATAGCAAGTGTCTGCTCAGTCTCTAAGAGCTATTTTTCTGACTCACCTAGCATAACAGTTGATTGTGTAGGCACTCCATGGATGGCCTTTATTTCTTCATTTCCCCTAACACATAACTTGGATGTGAATCAGTATGTATTGCCATGGGATTATCTTAGCTTGATCTGAGAGGAGTCGTACACACCATTGCCTAGAAAATAATTGTTTGCAGGTTGAAACAGACCAAGCACTGACTGCTTCTATTCCCCACTCCAGGAATTTATTTACCAAAACTAGTGTGTTCTGTCAAAATGTTCACCTGCTCTGTGAAGGAAGAAGCAGCCGCAGGGAATATGGGAGTGCTTTTGGGATGCAGAGTGACACAAGTCAGTTACAGACTCCTTTTTTTTGTCCAAGTGAATACTGCTAACAGCATAATCAGTGTCAGCTGGTATGTTTGGAATACTAGATAATGGTGCAAAGTGTTGTATGCTTTCACTGCTGGCCCTTTGTGCCAGAAAGATCAGAATTCAGGTATCTGGAAGCTGATTCACTTTCCCTCAGGTAAGAAAAACATGCGTTATCTTGATGAACTCCTTGCACATGCTTTGAAGAAATAATTAGGGAGTTCTGAATTGAAACTTGCTTTAATGCTTAAAGCAGTTGTTCTATTAAAATCAAGGCCTTCATAAATTGCAGGTGTGTAGGAGGTGCTAGCTATTAATACATCTCTCCTCCCATTACTGTATTTAGTTCATGAAATAATGAACTGCTAGCATCCGGGGGGCATTGCTTTCTGGAGTATGCACAGATTCTATTTATTTATTCTTATTTTTAACCTTAGTTATCAGTTTTCAAGTGCTGCAGTGCTGTGTCCTGGAGGCACTAGTAATGCCTAGTGCTTTTGCTGCTTCTCAGAACTTTGGGGTAGCAAGAAGAATGGAAGAGACACATCTTCTGATTTTATTGTTGATACTGAAATTGCGTGAATAGGGTCAACATTGTAAAAACTTCCAGTGGGACATTAAAAAATCAGAAGCAGGATGGACTTGAAGAGAGGAGTGGTACTCCACATGAGAAAGTTGATCTTCCTGCCTTCATTTCTGAGCTTTTATTGTGTTGTCTTGTGTCTAAACAAGCTTTGTTCCTGGGAATGAAGCCTCTCTGGTGTTTCTGGAGCATGTTTTCTTCCAAATACCTGTATTTATTGGTTTTATTAGAGACCTAGTTCAATGGAACCCTATAAAGTGACTCCATTAATGATTTCTTGCAAATGTACTGTGAACAGTGGCTAATGCAGTTCTCCCCCAGACATTAATGAAGGATTGAGCTAAATTGCTGCAGTAGCTTTACAGTCATGTTTTTGCAGAATTTCAGCTGCACCATTTTTCCTGTAACAAAATCATCTCTATGGCATATAGTTGTATTTTTCAGGATAATCAGGACATCCAGTCTCCAAATTCGAGAACTCTGTTTTAGTATTTACACAGTCCATTGAAAGTGGTATCTTGTATGAGGAAAAACCTGTTGGCTTTGGAAGAGTTCTTTTTTTCTTCTCCTTGTTTTCTCAGTTCACCTGACACCAATCTCTGCCTGATCCTTTTTATCCCCTTCTTTTTCTAAGAGGTTTTCCTGTTTGCAAGGTATGCAAGCTTGGAGTTGGCTTTTCACCTTAAAATGAATATTAATTGCATATGAATTGATCTGTAGCAATACACCATCTCCATTATCGCAGCCTATTCCAGTTAAGAGTACAGCACCTAAGAGAGCTCTCAGGAGTGAGAAAAGCTCCTGCTAATACCTTGTTCTTAAAGAATTACATATAATTCCTCCTCTTTAGGTGCTGAAAGAAATCTTGTTACTGAAGGATGACATTTTTTGTGTGTCCACATGAGTTTATCATTTAATTTTCTTAACTTGTATTTCTACCTGTCAATTATTAGGAATTTTTTACTCTTTTTTCTTTCACTGACTGTGCCATGACTCATGCATTTTTATATAGTTCCTGATGACATGACAGAGAAGTCCATTGTCTCAGTGCTCAGTTTACAGTTCTCTTGACACCATGAAATGCATTGAAAGTGCTTCAGTAGTGTTACTCATCTGAGCCACTTCTGTAGAAATTCCTGGTTAGTGACCTGAGAAATACCTGCTCTCCTGAAGTAGGTGCACTGAGGTGGATCTCTAATGCAGTGTGTGATTGTACATTCATTGCTGGCAGTGGGAAATGAGGTTTTTCTGACTGTTTTTCAAGAAACATCTTCCTGGGCATCCCAGTTTAGCTACTAGGTGATGTGGTTTATGGTGCAGACTTTGGTGAGTCTGTCTTCTCATTTTTTCTGGGTTTATCATGTCCTTAAGCACCATCTGCATGTCTGCCAGGTCCATCTACATGTGTTTTAAATACTTCAGTGACTCTACCACTTCCTGGGCAGCCTATTCTAATGCTTCACAATGCTTTCAGTGAAGAAAATTTTCCTACTACCTAATTTAAACCTCTCCTGATGTAACATGAGGCCGTTTCCTCTTCTCTTGCTGCTTGTTAGTTGGAAGAGACCAGCCCCACCTTTGCAAAGGAGCAGTAAGGTCTTCCCTTCCCCCTCCTTCTCCAGGATAACCCTTCACAAACTGCCTGCCCAATTCGTTCCTGGAGAGTCTTGCATGAGCACAGGTTTTTATTTATTATTTAATGTATGGTAAGTTTCCTTCTCTTCAGGTATTCGTTTCTACTTGCTGCAGAATTAAATCAATTCCTTTTGTTTCATCTCTTTTTCTCTCTCCCACTAGGCATGCTGGTAAGGGACAAATACTTGTATTAAAGCAGATATACTTTTTACTGTGGACCAATACTGTTCTGTGATTAAAAAATAAACATTTTTTTTAAATGTAAATGCCTTGAGAGCTTCTGGAAGGCTCTTTGGGGAAAGGCAGGGCATGTGGTTTCAGCAATATGCATATTTCATGTAAACATTAAAACTCCATGTTGATTGTGTTTTACCCTGCATATTCTCACATTACTGGTTTGTCCCTGCACGTTGCCGTTGAGGCTGTAAAATCAGGGAAGGGATTTTAACGTGGCATGAGCCTGGCTCTGGCTTTTATTGTTCCTAATGAACAGCACCTTTGGGTTAAAGGTTTCATAAATGCGGTAGCTGTGTGAGTGCCTCTGTGGCAAGTCTGCAAGATAAACCTGGTTGCCAGTGCTGTACTTCCTGGTGATTTGGGCCATGGTTGAATTTGCAGACTTCCAGCTTATTAATCACTTCTTTTAAAAAATCCCTGTGTTTTAGAAACAAAGGGCTCAGTGTCCTGGTGGAAAGTGGGGAGCCTGATGAGGATTTGTTGAGAACCTGTGTCTGCATTGCATCTACTCTGTCTTCTTGTCCCCTTGCATTGCTCTGTTCCTCTCTACTGGTAATGATTTATAAGTTTTCCACCTACAGATTTTGTTAGCTCATAATCTAGCTGTCTGCTGCTTTTCAGAGAGCAGAGACAGCTGCTGGCTGCATGCTGCCATGTTTCCTCTCTGGCAAAAGTGCAAGGGCAGCTCTTCCTCTATGCTGCTCAAGTTCAGTAATTTGCATTAATGTAACTTCTTGGCTTGCTGCTGCAAGGGGTGGAAAACCCTCTTTACTCCAAGCCTGGAACTTTAACTTTGAGAGAATGAAAACATCCAATAACATTGCTGGATAAAAAAGACCCAGTAAAGCCTTTTAATGTCCTGGATATTCTTTGGGGGAAAAGAAAAGGTTGCCCTTGATATGTGGGTTGGGATGTTTCCTTCATAGCAACTCTACTCATCTCTGCTTCAATTTTATTTGCCTTTGGCATGAGTGCCCCCATCTTACATGATATCTCAGGAAGGGAAAGAGATGGAAAAAATTCCTGCCAAGCATCTGTTCCTGTGAAAGGTGGTGGTGCTGTGTTGGTGGTGTTCTGGCAGCTCTCTCCATCGCCCTGTCAGTCACACGCCATCAGCGCCAGTCCCCACAGCAGCAGCATCCTGTGGAGCAGTGCTGCTTGACCCCCCCAACCCAGTGGGTCACTGCCTGCCCTGGGGACTGTGTTTTGTGCCCTGCACACACAGAGCCATAAAATCTTGGTAATTTGTATTAAAATGTTGTTCTCTTTCTTATGCTGTCTGGCATTGATTCCCTTCTCTCTGTAACTAGGGCAGTGGCGTTTTGCTGCTGTGAAGCAACTGTTCCCAGATTCATCTGAGCATGTTAATGTTTGAAAAATCTCAGATGATTCTGATATTTTGGTCAAAGGAAGTGTAAAATGATGCTTAGAAAAATAGTGTTGCTTTTAATAAAGGTTTTCAGTATTTTTTTTTTCAATTTGAGTAAAATATTTCCAAGAACAAATGGTAGGAACTTCAGCCTTAGCAAGGCTTTAAATAATTCAAGAGTTAATCATAAGAATTTCCCTGTGGTGTGGATAAAAGACTGCATTTTTCTAACTTATTAAGCGAGCTCATACTTGCTGAAGCAGTGAAAAAACTTTTGCTTCATCTGTTGCAGGTTTTATAAATTAATTTTATTAATGCTGGATTTATTAATTAAAACTGTTACAGTTTTTATTAATTATGTGAGATGGATTGGCTGATTAGAGTAACTGCTGTATAATATATATCTGGATATCTGTCCCTCAGTTTTATTTTAACTGTTTAAGGTCTTCAGCATGAAAATGAGGTGTAGAGAAAGCTTAGCTCCTGGACTTCAAGCTGTCTCAGGAGAATGTACCAACTCACCAATTTATGGATTTTTAAAGTATGAATCTGTTTTATACAACCCTGTTAACAAGAGTGGGAGCGGAATTTGGTAAACTTTGAAGTCATGCATTTTTTTTTTTAATTTTTCTGATGAATTTTGTAGCTGCAAGCTAGTAATTAGCAGGCTTGGACATTTTGTGGTTTGTATGGAAAATTAACCCATTGTGGAGCGTGGTGCCAGGTTCTGTACTGCTCTGATATGTCCTTGAGTACTGAGCAGTAAATTGAGAGTAAAGCTTCTGTTGCTGAGCCTCTCCCATCTTCTGGTGAAAACTGAAATCTGTGGAAGGAGTGAGCTGTCATTTCCATATCTCCTGCTTGCTTTCCTGACAGTTTATATGAATCCTGGAGGATTTGGCCTGCAAGATACAAGTTTGACTGGTAGTATGGGTTTTCTTTTGCAGGCTATTCCCTTCCTGCCCATATCCATCCTTAAGATCCTTGCTCCACTGAAACCATTATGTCTTCTCTAGCTGCCATTTCAAAATTGGCCATTGGCTTTGAGCTACCTAGGTGCTATGCCTTTCAAAATGGAGAATATATGTAATAGTTCAAGGTCTTATGTGATTTCAAGGTTTTACAGCTATCTGACACCTGAGAGGCAGGCTGCACTCTCTCATGTAGTCAATGTGCTGTGCAAGTTTATGTGCTGCCACCCTGAATTTACAACCTTCAGCCAGCACTTTTGTGCTGTTGTCGGTTTCTTCTTGATTGAAAAAAAAGAGGGTTTGCATTGCATTCACTTTTGTAAATTTTAAACTATTATCCAAGCATCTGTTGTGGTAGCAACAACGCTTTAAAATCTCATTTTCAGGAGCTGATGCCATTCTGAATTGTTGAATAGATCACTGGGTTGGTTTAGCTCAGTCTCAAGATGCTGTTCTTAATGAAGGATCCTGGCCCAGTGCTTGAGGCAGTGCCTTATAAAGCCAGACCCTCACTCAAGCAGATTAAAGCACAGTACATTTAAAGCTAAATATAGAAGAAGGTATATCCTGTGTTCCCAGTAATTAACTATTCAAGAGTCTCTTTTGCACTGAACCTCTCTCTAGTCATTAAATCTGCCACAAGTTGTGAGTCCTGCTTTAGCTGCTTTTTTTAAAAAATATTTTTCCCAGCTGTCTTAAAGGACATATTTTATGTTCACAGGCAACAGTTAAAATCCACAGTCCAGCTTCAGGTGCATGCAAGTTTTTTTGCAGCTTACATTATAAAATACACTGCATCTGAGGAAGGAAGTCTGGTGTTAGAAATTTGGTATTTCTGTCTTTTATAGAAACTGGGAAACTGTACCAGTATGCTTGGCTGAAGACTTTTGTGTGTTCCTTAAGGAAATGGGCACTGTTGACCCCAGCCTGACAGCATGTTTGTGCTCTGGAAGAGCTGTGAAAAGTGGATTCTTACAGTTCTTACCTGCTATGTGGCTCGATTGACACTTTCTTTGCAAACCTTTTGGGCTCTTCTTGCCATCTCTTAAAATGAACATTTTTAAAATAAAGTGTAAGGTGTCCAGGCAAAACATAAAAATAAGTTAGAAATACCTAAGTGAATATTACAGATAATTTTCTTTACAAATAACTGAAGGTCAGAAAGACAAAACAGAGAAGTATGTCAAATCTAGCCAGTCACTGGCTGGAGGCTGGGCTGTTGCTTATCCCTGTAGACTGCTAGATTATCTGCCTAATTAACTTGTAAAGCACCTCCTGTTCCTCTAACACTGAGCTGTCTCATCAGGGGAAAGATGAGCTCTGCTCTGAAGGCACTCTTGGATCCTCCAGCACTTTGAAAGATCCCATGATATCCTGGTTTGCTGTGTTTAACTCTCTTTGCAGAGGAGCAGAACGTTTTTGCAGAAGGCTGTTAAGTGTTGCGATTATTTTGAAATGCTCCTTGGTCTCTTACAACTGCAGCTTTAAATCTCGGTGATGAGTTTGGATCTCAGATGAACTGCTTGTTGTGTATTTGTGTTTCTGTGACTTACAGGAAGCAAACTCAGTCTTGACTCTGAACTTTACTGGCTATTTCCAGTTCATGTGCCTGCATGCAGAGTTTTTGACTATGGATAAGTAGTAAACCTAGACTAGAAGGAAGTGGTTTGCCAAGTAAAACATTTGAAATACTGCATAAGTGACTAGCTAGGGATGCTGCCACTAGAAGTCTGGTGAATGGGAATATGTTGTATAGCTGGAGTGTTATTAAGAGAGTTAAATGAAACTTCAGCAGTAGAGAAAGCACTGCTTGAATAGTGAGGTATGACTGATGGCTTCTTTCTCAGCCATGGAGCTTGAGTTTCTTTTCATTTTTGGTAAGGAAGAATGTTGGCAAATCTATGTGCTTCTAAACTTGACCTTCAGAGTCCACAATGAAGAAATGCAAATAATACAGATTTCTGTAAAATTAAAGTTATTAGAAGAACATACACAACGTCTTGCATGAAAAGACTTCATTTTGGACAAGCAACTTGTACGTAACTGTGACCTGATGGCCTGCAGGGTGTGAAGTAGGTGGCCTCTAAATCTCAGGGCTGGCACTTGCCATGGGCAGGACAGGATGATGACCTGTGGTGATTCCTATNGAGTAGGTGGCCTCTAAGTCTCAGGGCTGGCACTTGCCATGATGACCTGTGGTGATTCCTATGTGCTGCAAAGCTTCCTTTTAATTGCTGATATTTGCATTCAGCTCTTGGTTTAGCTGCTCTTTGCATAAGCTGTGTTCTGTGTGATGAAACTGATTATATCCAAAGCTTAAAATAGTTTTGTTTTCTTTAGATGACATGACATTAGTATATTATCACGTCCCAGTATTTTTGATATTGTGTGATGAGATTTTCTGTAAAGGTCTGAAGTAACACAAGCCCAGCATTTTTTACTGTTGTATGATGTGCCATGTAGGTTCTTAACTCTGTATTTATGCTCAAAGTTGATGGGGCAAGGGATTTGTTTATCTTCTATTATTTTTACTGCACCCAGATGCTTTTCAGAACCAAAAGTTGCTAAGATGCAGTGGTGCTTGTAAGAAACGTTCAATTAGAATTTGATGGTTAAAGCACTGTCTTTATGGTTGGACCACAGAATCCTGTCTTGAGCTGGACAGTGCGTAACCGTGGGCATGTGTCTGCCTGGAGACTGTGCCAGAGGATGGGACCTGTGCTGTGCTGAGCCTCACCAGGATGGCTCCCAGTCCT
The DNA here is from genome assembly GCA_013397245.1 of Thryothorus ludovicianus. Taxonomy (NCBI): domain Eukaryota; kingdom Metazoa; phylum Chordata; class Aves; order Passeriformes; family Certhiidae; genus Thryothorus; species Thryothorus ludovicianus. The sequence goes on from VZTB01011155.1 coordinate 573,277, forward strand.
CTGCCTGAGTGGCTTCTGTGCCCCCAGCATCCCTGTGAGCTGCATGGGCAGTGTGCTGTGCCCTGCCCCAGGAGTAAGGGCAGTGACTCCATCACCTTCCTGTTCAGTTTTGAATCTTGATGGTTTTTTACAGCAATGCCAACAGCCAGGTTTTTAGAGAAACGCGTTCCATTGAAGTTATCCTTGGATTAGTGCTCTTCATCTTAAAGATAATGTGAATTACTCTTGGAAAATGTGTCAAGGAATTTTGTTCCCTTTCAAATGTTGGGATTTTGCAACACTGAATCTTTGTTTTGCCTTTAGATTAAACTGTTGCTGTAAATGCTAGAGTATAAATATTTTTCCTTTTTTCTTTCCACAGAAATTTTATGAATAAGAATCAGAAGCCAGTGCTAACAGGCCAGCGGTTCAAAACTAGGAAGAGGGGTAGGTTGCATTACATTTTTTGCTTTATTTTCTTCTCTGTTAAAATGACTAGAAACAGTGCAGATGGAATAGTTGAAAGTTCAGCTAAAAGATTCTTCTCCCCTTCTTTTCAGCCATGTTATGATTGAAGATGTTACTTTTATTAAGCTCTATGAATTTTATTATTTTCACTGTATACCCTAGGACTTTATTTAAAATTTGAGTTTATTAGCTATGAGTCCTTTGGAGGCTTCAGTTAAAGATTAGATGCTAAATGAATTTATAGTATATTTACATATGATAAAGAAAACCTGTTAGATATTTGATTTGGGTGTTTCTTAAAATGTCCTTTTCAGCCAAGAAAGCAAAATAGGAGCTTTTATTAAAAGGTTGTGTAAAGAAAATCGCCTGGGCTTTTCTGGTTTGATTTTCATTTTTACTTCTTTGACTCAAATTAATGCTATGTCTGTAAGTGAACCTTGCATGTCTAAAAAGGAATTTTCTCACCTTCCTTCTCCATGAGGTGATCTGATCATCTCACTGTTCCTGCTTTCATGTTAGAATGAGGTCTAAAACTTCCTTTTTTACAAATATTTATTTCTCCTGTATTAGTGTAGTCTAAATAAAACATTTTTGTGAGTCTCAATTTGCTCATTATGATACTGATTTTCTGTAAACATGACCAGCACTTTGTTTCATTCAGTTCAGTAGAGCATCAGTTTTTAAAGCAAGCTGAGTGGTGCTGATTGTACTGACCATCCAGGTACTCTGGCACAGCAGGTGTTATCCTGACGTGCTCACTCGTACTGTACTCAGAATTCATTTGTTGCAGTTTAGGTGGCTCAGATGAATGACCAACAGTTTTGAGGCAGAGAGAAAAAATTGACGTAATTAATTATTTTATCCCCTTCCTGCTCTCCCACCAAAAAAACAAAACCAAAAGTCTGGTTTGTGAAAAGAAGGATCACCATTTTTTGGTGATCTAATAGTAGATTATTACAGCAGACATAGGTGGGATTCCTATCTGTCATGAAACAGGCGTTTTCCATCTTGACTTTCCTGTTTCTGATCAAAAGCTAATGCCTTTCTAAATGTCTTGTGACAGAAAATGTAAAAATGAGCATTTTTTTAGTGTGGATAAGGGAAACAAAGAGTTGGTAAGCTTTCTCAGAAAACTTCAAATTCTATCACAAGTCTGAAGAGCTGAATGATGAGTGTCTAGAGATCTAGGAGGATCACAAAGCTTAGGTAGGAATTGCAAAATAGTTTGTTTTCAGTCATGTTAAAAAGCAGTGCCAGCTTTCTCTCATCTTTTCTTCCCTTGCACTCCATACTTCTTCAATTTGTTTCACTAGTACAATGCAAAATGTCTTTCCTATGGTGCACATACAGCATTTGTAAGGATGACTAATTAAAAAAAAAAACAGTGTTGTTTGTAATTAAATGTCATGGTGCTCCAGTAATTAATGGGATTAACTTTCTATCAGCGTGGTCGAGAGCATTATGCAGTGGGAGCTGCACTCACCACCATATAGATGTAGCCAGGGGAGTGGAATCAAGAGTCCCTAAAGAAATCTGTCAGATCAGTCAGTAAAACCACTCAGACATGCACACAGCTGGATTGATCTCATGTATTTTTCAGTCTAGGTCAGTTATGGTAAGTATGTTATTTGATAAACTTGTCTTAAAAAATATTCTCTCTCTCTCTCTCATAGAGGCTTTCACTTTGTTTTCCACTGAATTTGGCCTAATCTGTCCTAGTACAGATTTGGTCTTTGACTCCTATTTAATGCAAGCAATAATTAGAATAAATAAAGATATTTGATTTGCAATTGTGTGCCTGTCCCTTGGATTTCTGTTTACAGTGATTAGAAGAAGCCCTAGGAAACTTGCTGACTACATGGAAGAAAGAAAATAAATGAGGGGTGTTCTGAAAGATTGGTTGGGGTTTTTCTTTTGAGAGAGGTTACTTAAATGGGATTGTGGATATTAAATGGCTTTAATATAGAAATTTTAACATGCAAATGTTTCTTGTACTCAAAGCATAAAATCTCTTCAAAAGTGATGTCATCCTGATTTCCTTAATATTTTAATATCCTGCTTAGGAATTTGTATATGCTTGGTTCTTCAAGAGGCAGAGTGTTTGAGGAAGAGAAATGGCTTCCAAGTGTGTTTATTCCCTTAGATTCCCCTGTACTTCTCTATCACAGCAGTGTCACATTGGTAGTTATGTCTTTGACTTTAGACTAAATGATACTATTAGGAGTTTTTATGCTGAGTTTCAGCGTATCAAAAAGTCCCAAAATGTCACCTCGGTAGGACAGAGTGCTGTAGCTGTGGTTTGACCATGACATTTCAGTTTCTGGAGACTGTAGTGTGGTGTGTAGCAGGCAGGCAGGTAGGGCACATGTTGGGGACAGTGAGCTGCTTGTTTTTACCTATTTATGTCCCATGATACTCCTTTTTCCTTTCTGCAGATCCCTAGAGCACTGCCATCTCAGCAAGGTGTGACACTGCAGTCAGGCATCTAATGAAATTAATTGCATATGTGAACTCTTTTCACTGGTCAGCTAACTGCAGCTAATCTCAGGTTGTGAACAACTTCTGAGCTTTCAGAGAGCAAAAAAATAATACTATGTTTTTCAATTTAAAGTTTGAAAGTATGCTTAGTGTGTAAGATACCTTTGAGAGAGAACCATGAAGGAAGAGCTTGTAAATCTCATTCTGTCTAGTTATATTGATTAAGCAAATGAAAGAAATAAGCCTTGCATGCAGCATATATAGTGGCAGACATTCAAATCACTTTAAAAAGATCTGAAGGAAGAAAAATCATGCTCTTAAGGGAAGAACCTTCCAAGTGAAGGAAGCATCTCACAGTTCCTATCAATCTAGGCAAATAAAATAGTTTGGTTAATTCTTGGTATAATCTCTGTACCTATTGAAAATTCCTTTTTGAGTGAGGGTCAGCAGTAGTTGGTATTGGGCCAGTACTTGTGTTTATGGAGAGAAGAAAATTATCTAATAAAAAGTCAGTATTAGCACCTTCATTACCTTGTTTGGCCCCGTTCTCTTTTTTATTCTTTTATATTATTTATTATTTTTTATATTATTAGAGTTTTGGGCCTCCTGTTGAACTGATAAAATTAATTCTAACAGGGCTATGAATGTACTTAGTGATTTGCTTGGAAGCAAAGGATAGGAAATAAGGATCTGGGAACATGCTGAAAATGAAAAGCTTTGTATAGCTTATAGTGGATATTGTGTGCATCACATCTGCAAGCTACACCTGCCTCTGATAGGAGCTGTGCTTGTTTAGTAATTGTACACTTGACAGACTCAACATCTCAACAGACTATCACCCCTTGTTGGTGATGGGTTCTTACTCACCCTCTTGTACTACATTAGCATATTCCTCTTCAGTACATTAGCTTGGTAGGAAAATGTTTCAATAAAATTACAAATAGTTTTTCAAGCAATGAATTCATCTCCTGTTCCTGTGTAAATTTTTAGATTAAACAAGAAAATAGGAGGGTACTACAGATGAGAGGAGGACTTCTAGGGCAGGGGAAGAATCTATTTAAAAAAGCTAAGAAATATTAATCATGGTATTTGTGTTTGTAACTGAGCACTGCATACCCATGATACCAAATATATAATACCTTCCAGTTTAGATGGGAACATCTTAAATTTTTAGGCAAAATACATTTGAAAAATTAAAACAGGAATTTTTTTTTAACTCTTAAGACAAAAGTCTTATCTTCTTGCTGGTTGATGTGTCATAAAGCTTTTTTCTTTTTTACTCTTCAAATAATACATACTTATTTGGCAATCCAAAAGAGAATAATTATACTCAGATGCTTGTTTATGGGTAGAACTGTGTTTTTTGTGCATAAGTAAAACTGCCTGAATTACACATACTGAAGTACTTATTTCAGTAAAAGCCTGGTTTGTTTGTGGGTTGGTTCGCTGGTTTGTTCCTTGTTTTGAGTTCGTTTTTGTACTTGAAGTTGGAGGAGAGCTGCAACTGAGTGTTTGGTAACAGGTCTGGTGGCTCAGATGGGATTCCCTTAGTGTGCTCCTCTGTGGGCATTTCCCTGGAGCAAAGGCACATCCTTCAATTCCCTCTCAACCTTCTGGTTTGTCCCTGATGGCCGTGCCCTGCAGGTAGGAGAGGTGGCTCCTCCAAACACAGACTCCAGGTTTTCATCACAGCCAAAGTTAAGGTAACACAGCTGAGAGCCTGAACATCTCCAAGGTCTGGTGTGAAGTAAAAGCCTGAGAAGAAATCATTTGCAGTCCAGAGAAGGGGCATACTTGAGTAGTATTACATACTGAGTAGTAATTGGGTGGTGTGAGTGTGGTAGGGGAGAATCTAGGTTGGCCCTATGTTTGTGTGCATCCCCTCAAGATGAGCCAGAGTTGGGAGCAGATGGTTGCATGAGTGTATATGTGGGTGTCCATGGAGTTGTCTCAGTTTTGGTCAGAGGAGGTCAGATGTGGGGGATGGAGAGGCAATCCATGTGCAGATGGGTAGTAGACTCAATAAGTCACAAAAAGCTCGGCAAAGCAGGGGGTTTCTGAAGATAAGGGGATGCTACAGTTTTCCATTGCTTAGTGCTTGAGAGACACCCTTGAACTGCAGCTGGCTGTGTGCTGCCAGGCTCCTTGGAAGGACAAGTGGATTAGTCCCCTGAGCTTCCCAGTGGCCTGGGACACTGAGTGGAAGGGACTGCTTTATACCTTCCAGGTATAATTGCTGTGGAAGAAGGGGATGCGTTGAAAGTGGAGGAGAATGTGCAAATGATGTACTGAAGGTGCTCGAATAAACCCACCCCGGGTACATGCATCAGAGGAGAGAGAGCTTTTCTGTATGAGAAATAGAAAAGCGATCAAAAGTAGGAATTGTCTGTAAAGTAGTTATTTAATTGGCATGAAAGTACTGTGGCAGGAGGAAAGAGATTAGAGAAGAGAGGCTGTTAAAATGCAAGGTCCCTTGTTTAAGGACTGAAATGAAAAGCTGCACTGTGAGTAGCAGGGAACAGAAGCCTGCAGCCAGAGACGATGCATAAAGGCCAGAACCTCTTGTCACAAAAAGCCTGCAAGAGTTGCAGCTGGCATGTTTCAGACGTGTTTAGACAGAAATTTAACCAATCCTCATTTATCTTAGTAAGTAAAATCTCTGGATTGATCCTCTGGTTATGATATTTGCCAGTTTTTCAAGAACTTGTATCAATGTTTGTGTCAGCAAGTGATAACAGCCCTGGGTTTGAGTGCACAGAACAGCTTGCAGTTTTGTTTCTGAATTTCAAAGTTGTTTTAACAGCAACAGGCATTTCATTTGTGCCCTTTATTTGTGCCAGGGTAGGTTTTCTTAAGAAGCTTTAAGTGGCCATGGTAAGCTGTTAACTGCATGTGCAAAAAGGCAGCAGGGGGTATGGGTAAATCTGCATGAGTTATCAGGTGGTTGCAGTTGTTTCTGTTGTGACTAATGACCTTGACACAGGGACATTGTCTGGGGGTCAAGCTGTGCCTTAATTGAATTCAACAAGGGACAGCTGTAGAAAATGCAGTATGAGTGCTGTGTTCCTAGTGCTGCTTAGGTCTATGAATATAAAAGATAAATTCTTGGTTACATTGTGTTGCCTTAAATGTTTATTCAAAAACTAGTTTTATTAATAACTCAGTCTCCTTTTTTTCCTGAATATTTATCTTTTTGAAAACATTTTAGTTATGTGACCATAGTTATTAAAAGAAAAATAGCAAGTGATGAAAAGTGAAATGTTCTTAGAGTGAGATTATGTACTCATAGCTTGGCATTCCCTTTATTCTGCTCTCAGATTTAGCACAGTGCTACACACAAGGGATAATATCCTCAGCAAGAGAAGAGTATGAAGTTTGAAGACAGTTTCAATAGTTGCTTTTCCTCTATTTATTCATTCCCATGTGTTTGTGTATGTTTCGGTGTTGGGAGATGAGGAGGAGAGAGGATGCAAGGGTAAACACTGCAGAATTTCCAGAAATGATATGAGTCAAACAAACTTTCTGGTGTGTTGACCAGAATGAGAAGAGTATATTAGGTGTCATGGTCCTTGCAATTGCTGACTACAGGATTTTACCAAGTTTAAAAACTGACACTCTCTCTCACTCTCTCCTTCTTTCTCTCTGTTTCAGATGAAAAGGAGAAATTTGAACCCACAGTCTTCAGGGATACAATTGTCCAAGGCCTCAATGAAGCTGGGAATGACCTGGAGGCTATAGCCAAGTTTCTGGATGCAGCAGGCTCACGACTTGATTATCGCCGCTATGCCGACACACTCTTTGATATTTTGGTAGCTGGCAGCATGTTAGGTAACCTGCAGAGTATCTGACAGAGAATTTTGATTATCAGCCATACTTGCTTCTTTTAAGATGCTATCTTCCTCTGCAGTGGAAATTATAACCTGTATTACAATTTCACTGCTTTCATCTCATAGCACTGTTTGTTGTTTGTCGTGCAGTAACACCTCGCTACTTTCTGGATACTGCTCTGAGAAGCCTTCAGTCTGAGCTAAACCAGCAGATAATTGCAACAGCAAAGAGAATGAGAGAGATGCTAACTAGGGGGAGCAGAAAGATTTATTAGCATAAAAAGGTGCACTCTGGGTTAAGAGCTGCTGCAAATCTTGCTTTGTAGATGTTCCAACAATAGGTAGCTCAGATAGGTGAAGGATAATTATATGTGCTTTGTGGATGTTTGTGGGACATTTCTTCCAGGTATCTGTAGCAGCTTCTGGCAAAAACATACTTTTCACTTCATTCTTTATTTTGAGTTAGTTATCTCCTTTTACACGTTGCTTTGACTCCTGCTTCCTGCTCTTTGGTGTGTAAGAAGAAAAGATGTTTCTTGTAAGACTTGAGGTAATGCAGGAAACAAGAGCTAATGGAAATACTTAGGAAAAGACTCTCAACAAAATAAGCCAGTGTTTTGAATGTTTACATGAGCCTGGTAAGTATTAGAGGGGTTAGCAGGATGTTCCAAGTACTCAGATTACTAACACAGTGCTAATACTTTTCTCTTTGGGAGGTATTTATGTTATTATGGTGTTTACAATAAGAGTTAAAATAATGTGTAAGAGTTGTACTCCGACCTATACTTATTTGATCACTGTCAGTGCTCTCAAGACCAGCTGAGATTCCTTAGGGTGAACTGAATCACTCAGTCCTGTGAGGTCTGTGTGATCTATGGTGCAGCATATCAGCCAGGTCTCTTTTGTCAGGTGTCACCACACCCTAGCAAAGTTTGGTTTGTCTCTGTTTCTCCCTCTCCCCTGCAAACTGCTACTGTGACCTTTTGCCTCAGTGATATAAATGTAATACTTACTAGACTTTTTTAATCTTACATTTCTAAAGTAAGAAATAATTCCTTGCCTTTTTTTTTTCTCCTTTCTTACAGCTCCTGGAGGCACACGCATAGATGACAATGACAAGACCAAGATGACCAACCACTGTGTATTTTTTGCAGATGAAGATCATGATGCCATCCGAAATTATGCTCAGGTCAGTAAAGGCATAGCTGATTACTGTTTTCCATTTATATGTCAGAAGGGATTATAGTGGAACATCTGTAGATTGTCTAGGCTGCACTAGGCTAACTGCAGACCAATTGAAAATCCAGTTAATCTGCCCTAACATATACATTTTAGGTAAGAAAATGGGATGTCTGAGATAATCTGGTCACAGTTGGCAGTGCTTTCCTTACAAAAAGCAGTCTTGCTTATCACAGTCTACCATTGCTTGTGTTTGTTTCTAGACACCACCCTTACTAATTTTGTTGATCTTTTCTGTGTGCAGACTAAAATATTTATATGACCATGTTTTGAGAAATACATGAACTGTATCAGAAATTCAGCTTTTATAAGCAGTGGTGTGGCCAGCAGAACCAGGACAGTGTATGTCTCTCTGTATTCAGCACTGGTGAGACCACACCTCAAATCCTGTGTTCAGTTCTTGGGCCCTCACTACAAGAAAGACATTGAGGTGCTGGAGCATGTCCAGAGAAGGGCAGTGCAGCTGGAGAAGGTCTGGAGCACAAGCCCTGTGAGGAGCAGCTGAGGGAGCTGGGGGTGTTTAGCCTGCAGAAAAGGAGGCTCAGAGGAGAGGCTACTGCTCCCTGCAGTTCCCTGAAAGGAGACTGTGGCCAGGTGCAGGTTGGTCTCTTCTCCCACGTAACAAGTGACAGGATGAGAGGAGATGGCCTCATGTTGTGCCAGGTGAGGTTTAGATGGATATTAGGAAAAATTTATTCACTGAAAGAATTGTCAAACATTGTAGTAGACTGCCTAGGGGAAATGGTGGAGTCACCAGTCTTGGAGATATTTAAGAGATCTGTAGACATGGTAGCCCAGGGCCGTGGTTTAGTGGCAGTTGGCACTGCTGGGTTAACAGTTGGACTCTGTGGGCTTAAAGGTATTTTCCAATTCTATGAAGTACATGAATGACAAAAAATATAAAGCTCACGCCTCCAACCTTTAGTTGCATAACTGGTTAGGAGTTGGGCATATATTCCAAGAGCTTTCCTTTCTCCTACATATGTGATGTATAATTTCTTCCTGCAGGAATAAGGCCTATATAAATAGGCCTATGTGAAATTAATACGAAAAAACCATTGAACCCTAAAACATTCTTTTGAAAAGAAGCTAACTTTGCATAACTCCTGACTGGAAGGTAGTAATTATATGAGAAAGTACACTAAGAATTCTATAGAAAGTTCAAAGCCAGCATGCAATTCTGAATTCAAGTAGGATTGCAAGAAAATGCAATACCCATGCACCTCCCATATGTCAAAACTCTGTTGTTAGTTAAGTATGTATTTATCTTTTTAAATCACTTGTTATTATTGGAATGCTGGAGACAGCGACTAAAAGCACAAAAGCTACTGTCCCTGCTAAGGTGTCTAGGGTGATAAGTTCCTGGAAAGGTGCATAGTGGATTTAAAGAGTTCTGGGATCAAAATCTGCATTGGTAAAAAATGCTTGCTTAATAGCAGAAAGCCCCTTTAAAAACTTATTTAATAATCTAAATTAGTGAAATATTTTTGGAAAGGGAGTCAATATTTCTTATGTGTTAATTTTATCATCTCTTAAAAACAGGATATTCTGCTTCAGGAAAATCTCTGTTATCAGTAAAGGCATTGATTCTGTCTTCTTGAGTTTTAATATTTTACAAATCTTTTGAACAAAATTGGCAGTGCCTGTTCTCCAAGGAGAAATTTAAAGTAAAAGATTGCATATTGAAAAATGGAAAGGAAGGTTTCGCTTCAAGGTTTGAAGGGGTGGAATTTTCAATAGATTCTCTGCACTTCAAACCAAAATAAATCAACATTTTGTAATTATTGCCTGAAGAGATGTGTCCTTTATTGACCTTGCCATTTTTTCATGCATAATGAAAAATAGAGCTCTTACTGTATTATGAAAATGTGGAGTTAGTTTAAAATAGTATTTAGATCTTTTTTTTTATCTAGAAGATACCTAGAAGGTAATTTCTTACTCTGTCTCCCAAATGAACCAGTAGTGTGGCTGGTTTTTTGTGGATTTATTTATGGAAACAATTAAAAGTGAAAAGTCCTCAAGTCAAAAGACTGAAGTTAGTATTGATATTTTAGCAGATTACTTGCATATGAAGTCATGCTTCTGTCATTTAGAGAAACTTAAAAAAATATACTGAATTCTGTTTGGAAGTATTAGCAAGAATCTCTAGATTTTCCACTTTTTCCTGAGCCAAAACACTACCTGTTAGGATGTTTGGATGCATTTTATATTCTGGAAAGTGAATTGAAGCTTTCTAAACCTCTTTTCCTTCCTCCCCCATCCAGTGTGGCAATAATGTCATTTGTTCCCCATATAAACCTTTTTACCTGTGACAGTGAGTCATATACTTTGTGCCTTTGTACAGCAGTTGGAGTGATGATTTGTTTATTTAATTTCTTATCTCTTCCTTCTTCACCTTGAATGAACTCTGCACCTGTGCTGCTTCTGGTTTCATAATCTGCGGTCATGTGATGGGAAACAAATGGTCAAAACTGGAGAACAAGTGGTTCCAATAACATAATTGTTGCAGAAGCTTTGGCAAATGTTCTTCCTCTTTCTCTGACAGTAGTGTGTTTTGTTGTAAATATTTATATTAGTTGATTTGCCAAGATACTGCATCTATGGAAGATGCCCAGTATCCCGACTGTCTCACTCCATCAGCCTGCAGCTGAGAGCTTCCCCAGTGCTGCATTACTGGGGGAAGGGTGCAGTTACCCTCCTTCTCCTCCTCCTCCTCTTTCTCCTCCTCCACCTCTTCCTTCTCCTCCTCCTCCTCTCCCTTGCTTTTATCTATGGATAGGGTGAAAAGTAGAGAAAGAAAAAAAATGAAAATATTCAAACTGCAATAAATTCTCTGATTCAAGCATTGCTCTGTGAAGCAAGAATCATAGAATTGAGAGAAGAGTGTTTCATGCTCTTTATGTGGCAGACAACACTAGAGGACTATCATTCTGCAAGCTGCTTATTTCTCTTTACTTGTTTTTTGTAAAGAAAGATAGCTGTAATTTTTATACTTTTTTAGTTAATCTGCTTTTATCTTTAGGTCTTCAATAAACTCATCAGGAGATACAAATATCTGGAGAAAGCATTTGAAGATGAAATCAAAAAGGTAATGTTGATGACAGTCTTTACTGGACTGCTAGTATTTTTTACTATATTTGTAATATAAAATATCTATATCTAATATTGGATATATACAAATGTGGTGCTGTTAGGTGTTTTATGTAGCTCTACTGGAAAATAGGATGGGAAATAGGATGGGATTGATGGTTTGCAACTTTACTCTGCAAATTCATCTCTGGGAGTACTGCAGGAAGCACTTGCTGTAGAGTATTTCTGAGTTAATGATTCCTTTGGTTGCTCTGACCAAACTCAGTTTCTTATTCCAGACTTTTTTGTGCAGAAGTTTGGTACGCTTTGGGATATACCTCTTATTGTGAAATGGTATTACTGTCCTGAAAATAAAACATCTCTCTAGTTTTTTCCAAAACATAAATGCAAATCTGCTATGCAGAATGTCTCTTGATGTATGAGTATTAAACCACTCCTCCACTGTGGAGTGAATCCTAACTACAAGGTTTTTGTATTTGAGGCCACGGATACGTGTAAGAGAAGGTCCTCACCAGTGGCAGAGTGCTCAGGATTTGCTGTTAGACTGTAGTGGCTATTTCTGGAGAGTGGTTCTTTTGTGATATTGAATTCTAAGGAGACAGGAGAAGCCAGAGTCAAAATGTTTGAAAAACAATGTAAAGATTTATTTTGTCTATTTTGAGTTCCTAGTAACAGATGTAAATATCATTTTCTAACGGCCTGAATAAGTAATAAACACTGTATTGTCCTGTAACTTAACAGGCATGCTGGTAGTGGCAGAACCTGTCCCATGACTAAAGTGTCGTGCTTGTTAAACATAAATATTTGTTTCCATATTATTTAAACATTAGAAAGGTTGCTGCAAGGGTCAGATGAGGGCACATTTGGAGCTTCATACCTCACCAGCACTTCTTGTGCCTGAATTAATTTGGCTCTGATTTATACATTCTTGCTCATACAGGAAATTATTTTTACACTTGTGGCCAGCATGCCTATCAACTGATGCTGATTACTCAGTACATCTTTCTAAAGACCTAAATTTACCTCTATCCCCACACAAATCCAATGTTCCTGCTGTTAATTACTGTAATCACTGACATGAGAAGCGCTGACTCACAGCATTCAAGTTTCAGAGAGTGCTCAGCATATTAAGCAAATGCCATGTCAATTGAAGCCGCCTCCGCTCATTTCTGTAACTTGCTTGGCTTTGCATCCTCTTAAGCTTCCAAAAATTCACTTTGCACTCTTCGTGACAAGATGAGACTGTGCTTAATACATAATAATTTAACTTTTTAGTAAGGGAACAAGTGCCTCTGATGGGAGGTTTAGCCACATGCCAGCTTGAGAGAAAGCAGTCATTTGAGTTGCAGTGTGACTAGGGCCGAGCTATTCATTGGAGGCCATTGGAAACATCCTAGCCATGCCAGTGTGGGATCACAGCAGGCTTGTTTGTCTTGCAGACTGCAAACTTCATTTTTATGTACATGCTTTTTGGATAGTTTTCAGTGTCCGACTACATCTTGTATGACAAATGAGATGAGTTTTGCACAGTGGTCCCAGGCCATGGGGAAATCTTTCCATCTGCCCTTCCATGACGACCCATGGTGCTGGTGTGAATCTTGGTGTTGCTCCTGGGGATGCAGGGTGTATCCTCTTCCACAGTTAATCCAGTTTTTAGAGACCTAGAAACTAGGAAGGTGGTTTTGAGGGTGTTTGTGCCTGTGTGTTGAACCTCCACTGCCATTGCCCTTAAAACCCTTAAACTACTACTTGTAGTTGCCTATTGCTTACCTTCTCTCTCCCCCTGCTTGTGTGAATTCACAAAGTGGCTGTTTTTTCATTTATGAAGCTGCAGGGTCTTTAACCATTTAATCCCTTAATCCCTGCATGCTGCAATTTATGCAGGAGTAGCTGCCCATGGAGGCCCAGAAGATAGATACATTTGTATTTCCAGAAGATGTTTCTGCTAGACCAAAGGCTGCTGCAGTTCGGCAGTGGTTAGATGTGTGGGAGTGACTGATTGATGGTTTTTTTGTGGGTCAAAGCTCCAGCAATGAAAGTGATGTTTCTGGCAGACTCATTAGGCAGATAGAATGCTTGGGGGAAAATTATCTCTTCTCATGGAAAAAGATGTGCCAGAAAAAACAGGGCAATACCAGCAGTTTCACACTAAAGAAGCAGATGGTGTCAGTGGGACTTCTCTTTCAGGAGAGATTATCTTAGATAGCAACGTTTGCACAACTATTTGCCCTATGTCTTCTAGATCACAATTTTGTCATTAGGATACTATTTTCTGCCAGCTTTGCCCTTTTTGTCTGCTTCTAGCTTTCAGTTGTTTTATTATTTAACTCTCCTCAAAATTGCCAGTTACTAATTTTTCCAATGACATAAGCAACCCATATATCTAAAGTTTTACATCTAAATTATTTTGTTCAAACAATTTCAACAGAAGACAAAGATGTTTAGATTGCTTACTTGCTGTGTTTTGATGTAGGCAGCTTAAGTTCATATGAGCGTGGTCCAATGTACTGGCATAGGCCCATGACATTTTGCAATAATTTCAGTAAAATTCTAAGTTCCAAACTTCTGTTCATCTTTTTCTACATATGTATTTCCGTGGATGAAGAATGAAGTTATTATCTGTCTATTTAGTTTGTTTGCATCTTTAGGTAATTTTCTATATAAACTTCTTAATATCAAAATTGGGATAAAGTACAGATAAATTTATTTTTTGTCTTAACAATGGTAAATATTACTGAGTCATGAGAAAGCATCTGAAGTTCTGTGAGATGTTGCGATATCTGCTATTTGTGTTCCTATTTTACTAATGAAAAAAACATATATTAAGCTAGGAATTAGGAAATAAGAGGAGAATAACATTCTGGGATTGACTAGGGAGTAAACAGAAATGCTTTAAGTGAGCTAAATGACAGGCAAGACTCAGTCAGCAGGTATCTGTTGCTATATTAGCTGCCTTCTCCATTGCTGACAATTCAGTGCTCTTGATAAACTGTCAGCAGCAGACCAGTTCAGATAATGAAGACTTAAAAAGACACCATGCTCCCTGTGTGGGTAGAGTTCCTTAATTTTCACCATTTAAGATTTCCAGATCACAAGAGGTTATCAGAAGCACTTGTTTTTGTGTGCTTTTTAATGTTTCATTCATATGTTTAACTGTGCATATCTTCTGTGCCCAGAAATTGTGCTTAAAAGACTTTTTCTTTAATGACAAAAACAACATGAAACATCACATTAGGTCTGGTCTTGTGCTTATTAGGTATTCTGAATTTCTGCTTACATAATTGGGAGTTCTTACAGATATCACAGAAATACAAAATTGTGAGCCAGAGCTGCCCTTTTTATGCCTGGAATCAGTTTTTATCTAACGAAAGCAGTAATGTCTGTTCTTGGCTAGCAGCAGGGAAGCATTAGCTTGGAGAATGTTCTGTGGGTGGTTGGGAACTGTTCTGAAGTGTCTTGGATGTTGTGTGACTTCCCTACTGAGGTTTGTAATTGTGATGGTAAAGGAAGAGTGCTTGAATTAATCAGCAATACAAATCTGAAGTAACTACTTTGAACTGAAATTTAAGTTCTATTTCATGTTTTTAAAATGGGTTCATGAAAGGTTTTGGGTTTTGCTATCACCCAGTCACCCCCTAAATGATGTTTCACAATTGTTGGAAAGTATGGAATAGTATCCTTAAACAGCAGAAAAGGGCAAGTCCAGGTTTGAGCTGCTTTTGAAAAATGTTAATAAAACAAAAATTAGACCAGTAGCACCAACAGTACTTTAAGTATCAAGAGATGTGTAGAAGATGAGTGTTCTATTTAAAACATACTGCAGTGGGATGCAGTTCAAGAACACCAGAAACCACATTACTGCTAGGAGACTTGCAAGGAGTGTGTTTCAGAGGAAGGGGAAGAAGATGAGACTGCAAACTCCATAGACATGTGGTTTCAGACCTTCCAAAACTTTTGAACAAATACAGATTTCTCAAAATTAGAGTTGTTAAATTTTTGGGTGTCCTTCTCATAGAATCTGTCTCCATCTTGGACTGCAGCTGTAACTTTGGTTTCACAGCTGGGTTTTTACTTTCCTAGCTCAATTTGACATGAATGGATATAACTGTTCATGATCTACACGTTACTGATAAAAGGATGGAGGTTAGAACTCAGAAGTATAGCAAAACCTGGTCTGTTACGTTGAAGTGGTTAATGCACTTTCTAATCAAAATCCTCATCTTTTGCTTATATAGAAGCAAAAGAAAATAGATGTAGGTGGGGTACGCAGAAATCTGAAGCTGTTTCCTCCTTATTAGCAGTCTCAGTACTTCCAGTAAAGAGGTCTAATTCTTTTTTCTTGTGCAGATCTAATTTTAGTACAGTATTATTGATAAAGCTTGTATAAAGAAAGCTTTAAATCCTCAGGCTTCCAGTTTACACTAGGATTATATTGAAATTCTGTAAAAATGTTCTGTTCTCCATTGAATGTGACCCTGGAGTTCCCTTACCAGTGCCATTATACACACCAGTTAGTTGCTGCATTTGGAAATACAGCACACCATTTGTTTCTCATTCATATATTTAGAAATAATGACTCCATTCTTCTGCATCCCAAATTTTCATACTTTTTGCGGTTGAGTCACCATTTGCTGAAATAAATTACACCTTGAGATTTGGTAGTTTCATAATTGTTCTTTTAAGCTGACAGTGTATGTTGCAGTCATTTGGCTGAAAAAAATTCCAAGTGACTTGTCTGTGGCTGAGTCATTCAGGCCTATGTAAGCTGTAATATAAAGCTGATGTTATTATGTAAGTACTGCTGTATGAATGAGGGTTTTTATCCAGTTCTGTTCACTGATGGAGAGCGGAACTATTCATAAAACACTGCATGAGATTTAATAACTTCATTAGTTACCTGAATTTTTAAAATATTACTGCATTCAGAAAGTTGCACAGTTGTTGATAAGCTGCTTAGATATCTCAGAAAAGATCTCTTTCACTGTCCATGGCAACAAACAAGGAGAGGGACATTTGTCCCTTTAACATTCTGTCCCTTTGTGTGGGTAGAATCTGATAATTAGGAAATACCCCTAATGTGGAAACCTGATGGGAATTTTCTATCAAAACAAACTGTTTTACTTTAATTGCATCTGTTACTCATTTAGAAAAGAAAAAAGGGTGTCCTGACAGCAGAATGTCATGACACCTTTTTGGGGGGATGCCATTTCTTCTTCCTTATGAAGAAGAAAATGAGAATTCTTTTTAAGTCTGGAAAATTATATCTGCAATACTTCTATTTTTTTTTCCCTTCTTCTGTGGCAACAGTAAATTTGTAAGCTACCATCTGATGGAATCAGCAGCTTTTTGCATTGAATGAAGCTGTCTTTTACTGTCTCACCTCTTCTTTCCCATCACCCATATTGTTATCACTAGCAAAACATAAGGAGACATTATTGTTAACAGCAATGTTATTGATAAAATCTTATTTTGCATTATGTTTTTTTCTGATGTAAAGCAAAATGAGCATAATGTACTTCATCACTCTGCTCTCAAGTCAATAATTTTAACATATGAAATTAAGATTTAAAAAATAAACTTAATTGCCATTTTAAGAATTAAAAGGTGTATATGTAGTTCAGATCTTCCAAGATTATGAAATTTGTAAGTTTTTCTCAAGCTATTTGTTTTCTCTTATAATTAGTAGAGGGAATGGCACGGTCTTAAATCAGCCTGTGTTCCTGTCTGTCCTTCGTCAGCTTTATCAATAGTGTCTGAACTTGAAATATAATTTTTATTTTAGCCAGTAAAAAATCTGTTGTAATTGTGGTGTGTTCCCTTCCTTAAAAGAAAACCAGGAAATTTTCCCATCCTTTTATTGTTTGCATGAGCAATTGTTTTTGCAAGCTAGAAAACAAACTGCAACTCTGTGTGGCTTAGCTGGAAGTCTGAAGACGTGAATAGGCAGGCTCCTGTCTGTGACCCTGTAATTTCTGTGTGTCTCAAGCCTGTGGCAAGTACTTTTATCTTTGCACATACATAGATGTATTTGGAGAAGACAGGTGTTTTATACCTGACTAATGCCATATTCCTCACAGAGTCATAGAATGGCTTGGTTTGGAAGGGGCCTTAAAGACCATCTAGCTCCAAATCCCCTGCCATGGGCAGGGACAGGTTTTACCAGTCCAGGGTGCTCAGAGCTCCATCCAGCCTGGCCTTGAGCACTGCCAGGGATGGGGCAGCTTCTCTGGCTACCTATCCCAAAGCCTTGCCACCCTCACAGTAAAGATTTCTTTCTAATATCTAATCTAAACCAGCTTTCTTCCATTTTGAAACTAAATAGTCTCTCAACATCTTTTCTATAGGCTCCCTTCAGGTACTGTCTTGTGTTCTTAGAGAAAGTGAAATTACAAGGGATCTGTGAAACGACTCTGCCATGCTTCTGGATAGATTTTGATGTGATTGCTATAATTTGTATTGAGACTTTTCAAGAAATAAGAAATAAAACTGTTAATATTAATTTCTGCCTGTTGTCTACCTAGGCCTCAAATAAATACTTTTTTTTTTTCCTTGTCTGGCCAACAGCTCCTGTTGTTTCTTAAAGCCTTTACTGAGACAGAGCAGACAAAACTGGCAATGCTTTCTGGCATCCTGTTAGCCAATGGGACTCTTCCTGCTACAATTTTAACAAGCCTCTTCACTGACAATATAGTCAAAGAAGGTAATTTTCTGTATCTTTTTTCTTATCTTAGCTTTTTTATAAGAGATGTGTTTTATTGCAGCGTATTACATATGTTGCACTAAAATGAAAGTTGGAAACTTCTGACTGTATAACAGAAATCAGTATTTTAAAGCAGAAGCGTGTACAGACAAGCAGTGCTCAACAGACTTTGTGAAATCTTCTAAGAGGCCAGTCAGATAGAAAAAAGCCACAAAACAAAAACAAACCCCAAGGGATTTATGTTTTTTTGGAAATCATACTTGCGTGTGCAGAATTGTAGAATTTATGTATTGTTGTGGTGCTATAAAAGTGTGAAGAGTAATATCTGTTCCTGAGATAGATCTGCTGGCATTTCTTCAAGTGTTGCTAATATCTTGTGAGTGAGAAGTGGGACAGGTTCCATACAGGCCAATGGGATATTGCAGAAGAAAAATCAATCCCTCCTTTTGCCTAGTAGTGATCAGTCACTGATAAACTTTCTCATGAATTTGTGTTTATTATTATGATGAGTAAACAAGTTCTTTCAGTCTTAAGGTACAATGCATTTTTGAGATTACTTTTTTAAAGGATTTTTTGTTATATATTTATAGCCATCTGCCTTGGAGTCCTGATTTTGCAACTGCTTGCTCAACAATTTCTTTCTCTGACAGTACTGGCTTCTTGGCTTGATTGCATTGATAGTGTTGAGCAGTTTTCATGACCTTTTTTTGGTTTTGTTAAAAGAGTTATATATTAGCTAAAATACATTCTAATTTTCATTTAAAAAATTATTCTAACTTCATGTTCTCATTTGCAGCATGCTAACTATTACATTTGTTTTCTAATAGCTGCAGAAAGAAAAGCCACAGCTGCAGCTTTGCTCTGTCATCACTCGTGGCTTTTGGAATCAGAATTTAACTAGGAAAATCTCAAACAAAAGCACTAATCCATGTTTTTAGGGTGATTGTCTGCAATGTGTTTAAATGTAAGTCTTCTTAGTTATGGAAAGACAAGAGGCATTGGCAAATCCAAAATTTTAAAAATCATGAAAATTGTTATATTTTAAATTTACCATTTTAAGAATACAATTCTTATCTGCATTATGATCTTATGTTTCTAGGAGCCCTAAACTTTTGTCAGAGCTTACATACACTTTTACTTCTTGGTTTATATATACTAAAAATGCATCCATGACAGCATTTGAGAAAGGATTGTTCAGTCAGTATCCTGGAGTAGCTATTTTATGCAAGAATAATTGAAGATTCAAAGATAGTCTAAAAATGGGGAACAAAACAAGGGAAAACAAGTAGATCATACGTGAATAAACTTGACGAGTTCTTTGATTTGCAAAAAAACAATGCTTCAGGCAGGTGAATTTAAAATACACAAGGAAACAACTGGGTGAGCTGAGGGAGTTGTTGATCAGCATGGGACTGGTAACATTGGCTAAGCAATGGCTGAAAGTGAGATAAGGGTAGAATGTGTGGACAGGAGATCTGTCAAGTTTGAGCACAAATATCTAATTGATTTTCAGATTACCTTATTTCAGTGTTGTCATTATTTTTACTTTTATATGTAGATGGAAAACAAAATATTCTTTCGTGGATTACTGTCATACTTGTAGTAGAGGCTTGTCAGGGTTAATTGTATCCTTCTTGTCCCCTGTGCTGGCAAAGTAATGCAAATGCAAAGAGCAGCTAATGGGGTTAGTCAATAAAATAAATGGCTGAAATTACTTTCTGCAAATAAGGGGAAAAAAGAAGGAAGCAAGCAGAATGAGAGGAGCTATTTAAAGGAGAAGAGAGGCAGCATGTGCACAGAGTATAGCAACAGGCCAGTGATAAATTTGGGCTGTAAATGAGAAGTAAATTTGAAAATATGTGGGTAGTGAAGCCCTAGAACTACCTCCCTCTGTCGTGGTGTAATCCCAGCCTGCAGTCAAGCCCCACACAGCTGCTCACTCACTCCCACACCAGCAGGGTTGAGGAGAGAATGGGAGGGGTAAAAACTGGAGAACTCATGAGTTGAGATAAAGACAGTTTAATGGGGAAAGCAGAAGTTGCACACACAAGGAAAGCAAAACAGGGAATTAGTTCACTGGTTCCCATCTACAGGTGTTCAGCCAGCTCCAGGAGAGCAGGGTGCCATCACACAAAATGGTTACTTAGGAAGACACTTAGAATGTTTCCCTCCTCTTGTTTCTTCTCCCCACTTCATATACTGAGCATGATGTCATACAGTCTGGAGTATCCCTGTGGTCAGCTGTGTCTCCTCCCAACTTCCTTGCCAACGTGACAGCTGGAAAAGCAGAAGAGGTCTTGGCTCTTTGTAAGCCCCTCTCAGCAATCACAAAAACGTATCTGTATTATCAACATTGTGTTCAACATAAATCCAAAATAAAGCCTCATACAGCTACTGTGGAAAAAATGAACTCTACCCCAGCTGAAAACAGCACACCCTCTAATACTGATACTGGCATAAAACTTACTTTGCTTTAAGTTAAAACTAGAAAAAATGTGTAGAATACATGTGTTGGGACAATCGTTGGTGACAAAGACTATTCCATTCAGTTTTGGTATTGAGCACATAAGTGCATGGATATGCTGAAGTGTGCTTGCAGTGGAAGTTAGGCCTAAGTCACCTACTGGTTGACCAGGCTTTGTGAACCTTGGTTAGTCAGCTTGCAGCACTTAAGGTTGCTGCATCATGTCCAACATGTAAAGCAAGCCCAAAGAAGCACTTGTGGGCCTCTCTTGGCATGGCATTGTGCATCCCTGGTTCTGTACAACACTTCTCTAAGGATCAGCTTGCCAAAGCTGCCATAACAAGTCAAGATGTGTAAAGACTGTCAGTGAACTTTACAGTGGTCTAGGAATAGTCTCTTCTGTTCTTAGTTTAGTGACTCATTTAGTTGAAGTATCTTAGAAATAAAAATAATGAATATCTACCTGTAAAGTGGCTAAGAGTGATGAAGCTCCTTCTCACCAGTAGGTCTGGACTGTCTGGAGGTGAGACAGAAAACTACAGTGGCCAGCTGTAGCCTAGGATTGTGCTTTTCATTATGCTTACCATTATCACTGCCCTCAGTAGCCCTGGTGTTGGTGTGAGTGTAGTATGGAGAATCATTGCTGACCTACAGGCAACCTTCCTCAAGGATGAGCTCCATCTCCGAGACCTTTCAGCTTCCTTCAGCTCCCTGCACTGCAGTGGAGAATCTGGAGCAGTTGTGGTGGTGATACAGCTCTAGGAAATAGGAGATGTGGGCTTCATGGTTTATTACATTCCCTGGGAAATCCACAGCTAGTGGAGGTAGACTTTATTTGATTAAATACACAAAATACTAAGTTGTGCCTCAAGGATGGAATTTTTTCACCTAGTGTTTGTGCCTGGTACAACTGGCTACTAAATGCCTCCTAAGAGGAAGTAGTACAATCAGTCACCTCAAAGTTGCAAAGTTATTTAACCCTATTCCAGGATTTGCTAAAAACATTTGAAGATATGTTTTTTTAGTTCTTATTCCTGATTATCCTTTATTGTTTTGTGCCTTTGTTTCCTATCCATTTAATGCATAATTTTTCCTTTTGCATTGTACTCATTTTGTGAATTGGGAATGTAGGAAAAATAATTGCAAAGAAAATCTTTTAGCAACTAAATGGAGGTGAGCAATACCGAATGAAAAGATTTTCAAACAATCTAGCATAATTCAGAAAACTGATCTTGCGTTAAAGAAAAAAAAAAGTATTTCAGTTTTTCTCTACGTGTGTCTGTTGTCATAAATGTGTTTTCATTCCACAGTCTTGTAACTTTTTTGTAACCTTGAAGTTCTTGTAGTCAACTCTAATTTATGATGGAAATTGCTGAAACATATTTTGTGCTTTTCTGTAATAGGGATTGCAGCCTCTTTTGCTGTAAAGCTTTTTAAAGCATGGATGGCAGAGAAAGATGCCAATTCTGTTACCTCTGCTTTAAGAAAAGCCAACCTTGATAAGAGATTGCTAGTAAGTACAATGTATTTTCAATAATTTTTATCTCTCCCAGGGAAAAACAAGGAAATGAAATGCAGATGGTAGTTTGCTGTAAGCATGTTAACTCCCCCTCAGACTCTGTTAGCGTTTCTAAAATGTTTTGAAACACAGCAATATTGTTATGGCTGTAGCATTGATACAGGTTCAGGAATATTAAGTATCACATGTTTTTACATTCTGTCTGTTTTTCCTGTAGTCAGATGCCTTCTGAGACATTGTATATACAGGGCTTGAGAATTAAATAAATGGGTTTTTTTCTTCTAACCACTGCTAAGGAAACATACCAGCAAATGGGCATGAGAAGCTCTATTCCTTTAAGTATGTTTTCCTTTTGTGACATATAAAGTGCAAGGAGCTATGATTAGAATGTGAGTTTCTGAAGCAGCAGTGTTTAAATAGTACAGTAAATTAATAGTCAGCTAATTTTCTGCAGCAGTAGCCATCTAGGTAGCATAAATGGTCCTGCAGTGGTGACAGCAGACTTAGTAGGTGCAGTGTAGGAAGGCTCAAAACCTCTGTTCTGGGTTTGTAGCAAGGTATTCAGAGAATATATGAATACGTAGCAATTTCATATGCCTTCTTCCCCCAGTGTTTTTCTGAAGATCATTTTGGGTTTTTTAATCCTCAGAAAGATTGCTGTTGCAATAATCCAGTTAAATACACATCCTGTGTAGCATTGCCTGGAGACTGTAGTATTTCCTCTTTCTACCTCAATAATATAATTTAGCAAGTATCTTTCAAAAATGAAGCAGCCTCCCACACCCCCCCATCTCTTCAATTCGTACTTGATTTTAAATGTCCAAGTCATAAATAATTTGCCATTAAGCTGGAAATGGGCTAATTACACTGTTTATTGGGGAGGGGGGCTGAGGAAGAATAATGCATCTTATTTCTATTTCAAGCTTAACTGACTTAAACTTTCAGCTGTTGATTCTCATTACTCTAACTAAAGTATCGATGATGTTGCCTAGCATAGATGTCTTCATGAAAGTTTCCTCTTAATCTCATTAGTCAGTAAGTAAACAGGTGGCAAGTCTCCAGCTTCTTTGTTAAAAAGAAGTGCCATCCATCCCACAGATCGTTGTTAGGACACCAAGAATGGATGGTAAGCAAATGCCATTGAATGGTTTCCAAGATGGGGCATTTGCTGTAGTGTTTCTTTAAGAATAATTTTAACTTTTCTAAGTAGCTGGACTTTCATAAACTGACAGTGTCTTAATTAGAGATACCTATAGGAGTTAATGTTAACAGTACATAGGGTATTTTGTGATTTTTGTTAAATGATGCATTAATGGTAGGCCCAGGCCTTATGTATTTTTGAATGTTTTTTTTCTTAAGAGATAAACATGTGGATGTGCTGAGGGTGCATGATAAATGTGCTTTGCCTATAGTGGCTTTGCCATCTATTCCTTTGTACTTTCCCTACAAGACTCTTGGAGCCTGGAAGAAGTGTGGTCCCTCTTAAGACTGGAGCAACATGTTTGGCTCATGGCTAGTCATAAGTCCATGCACTTCACATGGAGTGGGTGTTAGCTTATTTGCATAACTGGACATCATTTTTTTCCTCCTCTACAGTGAAACACTGCAATATGAATGAAGTGTTGACTTTTCCAGTGTGGATACAAGCAGAGTTTTAAGTGAAGTAACAGGTTATTCCCACTGTTCATTCTTAATAAATGTTCTTTCCATTCTGTCAAGAGTCATAGTTGGTTATTTAACAGAGAGCATTCCTGTCTTTTTAGGAACTATTTCCAGCCAACCGGCAGAATGTGGACCATTTTGCCAAGTACTTTACTGAAGCAGGTCTAAAAGAACTCTCAGATTTCCTTAGAGTTCAGCAGTCACTGGGGACTCGTAAAGAACTTCAGAAAGAGCTACAAGAACGTCTCTCTCAGGAATGCCCAATTAAGGAGGTATAAGTGGGTTGTTTTTTTACAACTTCCTGTTTATATAATCATAATCAAAGATTTATATCAACATTAGGTAGAGAGGAACAGATTTACTCTCTTTTAATTTAAACAATTTTCCTTTATTCGTCCATTCACTCTGTGTTTAGGACTAAAGCAACAAAATAGCCTCTGGATTTCCAAGTCTAGTTGTCTGTGGGATGGGGGGGTTTTTCTTAATTTATCCTTAAGAATATATTTCCTTTAGCTGCATTAACTGTTAGGTTGGAGGTGAGGGACAAAATCTTGTTCTAATTTTGTTTCTTAATGCTTCTACACCATGGTGGTGTAAATGACTACAAGTATTTGGAAAGTCAGCATCGTTTCTGATTCATTGGAAATGTCCCTTATTTCCTTCTCTAGGTAGTGCTTTATGTAAAAGAGGAAATGAAGAGAAATGAGCTGCCAGAGCCAGCAGTGATTGGTCTCCTTTGGACCTGTGTCATGAATGCTGTGGAATGGAACAAGAAAGAAGAGCTGGTTGCAGAGCAGGCCCTCAAACATCTAAAGGTGCGTGCATGGCTGAAGAGGAGAAGAAAGCTGTGAATTCAAAGAATACATTCTTTGGCTGTCAAGTTTTTACCTGTTTAAATACAGGAAATTTAGATTTTTGGTGACTGATGCTGAGCATACCAAGTGTTGCATATAGTCTGACTTCAGTCAAATGGATGCAAAACTGAGGTAATTCAGATCATTGAGTGCCCTGAGTGCCACAGTGCCAGGGCAAGCCACGGAGGTCACAGCCTGAGCACCTCTTCCTTGTGCTTTCCCAGGGTGCCAGGTCCCTGAGAGGCTCCTTGCACTGGGGCATGGCTGAGCAACTGCTGGGGCTCAGCCTGCTCAGGCCTGACTGGTAAACCTGACTAGTAAGCCTGCAGGAACTGCCTTTGCAATGGCTTTGGCAGAAGCAAAGACATTTTGGGAGCGTGGTGAGGCAGCACCTGTGCTGGCTGTGCAGAGGGCTGGATAGATCCAGGCAGGGATGCCAAGACCAGAATCTGTAAATTGATTTTTGCCAATGTTGGCTGTGGTAGCTGGATATTCAGTGACTTGTCAAGTGATAAGCCAGGAGCTGGCTTGGAACTCTGTGTACAAACAGTGTGATTACTCTCTGCTCCATCTACTGTCCTTGAGGACAGGGGAACTGAACACATAGAAAGATAGGCTGCAGTACTGCAGTACCACCATTGCATGTTGGTACCAAAACTCTGTAAAGACCTTGGGATAGAAAAGAAACAGCAAACCAATGCAGAGGCATCAATCACTGCCATCACTGGTGTTCCTCATCTAAGTCTGAAGTAACTGTGCAGTGCTAGAGGCTGAAATCTGAAAGCAGAGACTTTTCAGCAGACTTAGTCCTTTTAAACAGGTAATCTGTGACCTAAGAGAATACTCCCTCATAGACAGGGCTTCAAAGGTTTGCCTTTGAACAGAAGCAATCTCAGCTTTATTCTTCATGGTAAAATAGATATTTCTTCATATTGGATGTCTCTCCATACTTGGGTGTTCCCATGTTGGTTTAGCTTCTACTGCTGCTGTCCTTTTGTCTGAATTTGGTTTCCCAATCAGTAATCCTAGAAATGTAGTCACTTGGGATATTGTGTAGTCTTTGATGGTAAGACTGAATGCCTTTAAGTTTTCTCAAGTGGCTCAAATAGCAAGAGATAGACAAGATAGTTTCCAGATGGAGGAGAGACATTGTTTTTCTTATTCTTTTGATGTAAAATTTGATTATCTCTCTTTGAGTTGTAACAAAGTATCCATTGAGATTTATTGTCTAGTACTGCAGGGCAAATTAACAAATGCTTTCTGGAATATTTGAACTCTGGGAAAAGAGAAACATAGCTGGCTTTGTACAAATCCTGTTGACTGGATGTTAGTCCTATGCATCTCATTGACTCAATCCATCAGCTATGTATGTATCCCAAATGAATTAGGTAAGGCATCTTGCCTATATAAGATAGGCATCTTTCTAGGTGCAGCCACTTTCTAAAAACAAAGGAAAATTTGTATGGGGTATTTACTGTTTGCACTCAGAGGTAAGATTTTGATAGAAGCAATAGAAATAGAAATTTAGACTTTGTTAGCTTCTTTACAGTTCAGTCTTCAAAAATGAAACAACGTTTTTCTCATCCTTCCTCTTAGGACAGGTGGAGACAGATCTTGGATCCTTCTCTTAGGGCTCTCAGCTACCTCAATGTATGAGCAGACTCCAGAAAGTAGATTAACAGTGTTAGGATGATACAGAGCTCAGTTCTGTGCCCTGCTGTGTGTCAACGTCCCAGGAAACAGCCAGGGAGTTGCTTTGACCTGGTGCTGTGATTGTGATGTGTATAAATACACTTGATGTGTGACATGTCAGATGGTGGGATTTATTCTTGTATGGCTCTAGCTGACAGGTAACTTTCACAGCTTTGACATCTGGGTACCAGTCTCTGACTTACCAGATTCTTTCAGTAATTGTGCACAAGGCACCTCTGAAGAGATGTGTCAGAACACAGAGTATTGAGCTAGTTGAGAGATCTTAAAAAGCCTTGCTAGGTGGGTGGCTGCCTAATGGCAGGGTTGAGATGGGCAGCCTTGAGCCTGCGTACTCGGGCAGTGCAGTAAAAGTCGTGTGTGCCATCCATATGGCAGCACCAGCAGGAGCTGACCTCAGGAGGAGACAGGACAAGCTGCTCAGCCCTGGATCTCACAGAATAAGCTCCTCATTGTCCCAGTAACCTCACTGTGACACTGAGGCTTAGTGCCTAGACCTTCTCCAGTGCAGAGAAGAGAAGCTCTCTATGGGTGAGGAGAATCTTCCAGACAATTCTCACTGGAGACAAGGCTCTGGTGAGCATCACAGCAGTGTGGGTGCTAACCCCCTGCTCCCTAACGTGACACAAATGGAAAATAATGCCACTTGCTCAGCCAGCAATGAGAAGAAGGTTCCTTAGTCAGTTAGACACTTGTGAAACTCATAACTGTGAGCCTGTACCCATTGTGAAGTGAGGGAGGAATGTGAAGAGGATAAAGTCAGATGTGGCAAAATGAAGACAATTTACTTTCAAACTGAAAACACAGTATTTTTATTAGAAGTTACTAATGTTTATAGACAGCAGCACTTCACAAACATGTGGGTTCTGCTGAGGGTATTTAATAAACCAACTGCACTGTATATTGCCCTGCCTCCCTGCAATTTGCCTAGATACCAGCTCGATGCTACAAGGGCTAAAAAGGGAAAAAGAGCTACTCACGGCCTGCACAAGTTTTTTGGTGCTCTTACCAAAGCACTGACATTGTTTCTAAAGATGTGGCTATACCTGCCAGGAGTGGAAAAACTTGGCCTCTCTATTAGCTATATCTAGCCATTTTAAGGGGGTTTCTTCCAGAAGTACTAAATACCATCAGCTTGCTGAGCTGCTCATTGCTGTTGTGATTTTGTGCTCTCTTAAATAGCTGATAATTATTGCAAAACACATTTTGGAACGCCCTTTCAAATTTCGGTTGATTTTCATGTATTTTAGTAATTATTTCCATGGGCCACATTGGGTAAAACCCCCTGGGTTTTAGCCCCATGCAGAGAGGTGCTGAAGTGTACTTTTAAACCTGCCCATCAGTGCTGTGGGTGATGGGTGGTTTGTCACCTGTCTGGGACCAGCAGCAGCCCTGGTCACTCAGACCAGAACTCTGTGATATCAGCCCATTGCAAATCCAGCTGGAGAATGCCAAACTGGGGCTTACTGAAAACATGGAAGAAAGGCTGAGCAGATGAAACAGTAATATGCAATGTATATTTGGCTAGGGTTTCTGAAGATCAAAGGTAATTTAACTTCATCTCTGAAAAATGCTCTTAATATTACATTAAATTTAAGATTACAGTCTTAGCTTCTTAGCTGGACTCATCAGAGGCTAACATGACAGGAAATTGGAGAGATACGGATATTAACACCAGCTTTTAAGGAAAGATAAGGTCCCTCAGAGCAATTTTTAGTTTTAAGATCTGAAATAAGAGAGGAAAATTGCATTAAAAATAAGTATTTGCTTTATTTTTTTTATTATATTAGTAAACTCCACGAAAAGACAATGAATTGTACCACTACTGTCTCGTCAGAGTAACATTAGCAGTGAATACTGTGCTTGGAAAATGTTGCTGTTTACCAAAGGATGTCATGATATCCTTGATTGTCGTAATGAGAAAAAAATGAGGACAGTTGATCACAGTTAACTTGGAATAATTTGCTTTATTTCAGTTTCCTGAGACTTCTAAAACCCCTGTGAAACTAGAGATTTTTTTTCATATATTTCATCCTGCGGTGTCTTATGTTCTGAACATCTGTGAAGCATCATTCCTGAAGGAACAGAGTGCTGTATTGTGAAATGTATGATGGAAGTAATGCCAGATTGTGGGCTTTATAAATTGATTTTACAGAATTCAGTAACTAAGTGGTCCTAAATTTTAGTTTACAGCATGCAGGACATGCTACAAAACATCATGGATATTTGTACATATGCACTGTGTGTGTTTTAGAAAATGCAGTGTGCAAGTTAATCCAAGGTTTTAGTAAAACATCTTCAGGGATGAAATTTATGATGTTTATTCTAAAAAGGTTTATTTTTAAGTATACTGACATGCATTTTGTTTTTTACTCTCTCTTCCTTTCAGCAATATGCCCCCCTGCTTGCTGTGTTCAGCACTCAAGGCCAGTCAGAGTTGATCCTACTCCAGAAGGTGCAGGAGTACTGTTATGACAACATCCACTTCATGAAAGCTTTTCAGAAGATAGTGGTACTCTTTTATAAAGGTAAAAGTGTAAAATCCACTGTTGTATTCTGTGCTTGGATTCTCAGTGTCAACCACTCTCCTGTGATGTTTCACCAGGTAGTGCATATGAGAAGGCAGTGTTGGTGTTGAACTCTGGAATACTTTGTGCTTTGATAGTTCAGAGGAGTGTGTGGTAGCAGGAAAAGCCAAAACAAGCCCTCTGCTGCTTTCATCCCATATTCAAGAAGCATGAGCAGGATCAAGCACTGTCCAGTCACTTCAAGTGCAGTTTAGTCCATGTATAAAACCAGTTCTAGGAAGACATTTCTATAATTTCTGGCAAATTTCAAAAGTAGATCAGAGCTTGTTTTTAAGAAAACTTGAAAGTGCAGACCCCCTTAGCAGGAAGATTTTTCATGGGTTTGGAGTTGAAGTTTTTTTTGACTCCCTACCAGAAGGAGCTTTTCTTATTCTTCTTTTCCTGCCAATTTTTTGCAGGTGCTATAGTTTTGATGGATTTCATTTTTATTGTGAAATTGACTTCTTCACAAGTTTATTCTGATCAGGTTGTCATAGAGATTAATGGTCTTGCACCGCGTGTGATGGGTGGGTGCCAAACAGTTTGTTCTGATGTTCTTGCTATAAATAGTTGGGGGAGAAAAATCAGCAGGAGTAGGAACCTAATGTTGATCTTTGTTCACCCTGTTGAGTCCAGTACTTGTTCAAGGCAAATGAGTTCCAACTATTAAAATAATTTCATGGTTTCAGAAGGCAGAACGAAGTGAGTCATGTGGATTTATTTCTATCCTTCTTTTAATATTGCATGGCCCCAATGATAAACGAAAAAGAAATGCACCTTGTCCTTCTGCCCTCAGATTCTACAATTTGTAAACACTGTTAATGACTGTAGAACAACTTGAAGCTGCAGCAACGACTTGATTTAATTTTCTTTGGAAAAAGAACATTTGCTTCAGACATGGTGAATGAGAGGTGTAATTTCTGTGCAGTCAGAGCATAACTGATGGTCAAACCAGAAATAGTCTTATGTAGGATTGCCTTCAGAATTTTTGTAGATTCATTACTGTGTTAGCCTGCAAGAGCAACCTGACATTCCAAAGCATTTAAAAATAAAATAAATCACTGAATTGTATATTAAAATGCTTGAAAAACCTAGTTCCCATATGCTCTGCTCATGTCCTGTGCTCTTGTTCTGACTCTGGACATTGCTTGGGCAGGCTTATTCAGAGGGCTGAAAAGATTTCAGCCTCAGCACTACAGGTGTCACAATACTGTTGAGGATTCACATGACATCTAGAGGAGTGTTTGGAGCTACCTTATGGTCTGTGCAATATGTGCAGTATGTGCTGTGCCTGTGTTCCTGCTTGCAATATCTGGGGAGAGGGTGCTGCAGTGCCTGCTGCTGCCATCTGATGCAGTCATGTGGCAGCACAGCTGCCAGCCTTTCCTGGCCCCATTTAGGCTGAAGCTGGCTCTGCCCTGTTTGGCAGACCTGCAGCTTGCTGGCAGCTGCTTGCCTGACCTTACAGCCACTGCCATAGGACCCTTCCGTGGGTGCTGGATGCAGGGAGCATCAGCTCCATCTGGTTTTGGCAGCTTTGGAGTTAAACAGTGTCCATTAGGTGAGGATGTGCTGCTTTGTCGACTGGGAGCACTAGGCCTTCAATTCCTGTTTCTTCTACATGACTCTCTTGAGCTTTAATGGCTCATGGTGTGGCTTATGCACTGCCATGCTGCCTGCCTTTTCTTTGTTTCAGTGCTGGTAGATTCCTTCTCCTCAGTTCATATCTATCCACTAAAAGCAAGCAATCAAGTCTTTTTAGAGACATACATTTTATTTAGATAACTTGCCAATGACAGCATATCTTCTGTTTCGTAATAGCTGAGAAAAAAAGCTCCCTAAAGCTGTTACTGGCTGTGTCACTGGTGAGGAACAGCAGACACCCTTGTTCCCCTTTCTGTCATTCTTAAGTGTAGTAACATGCAAAAGATCCGGAGAGGTTTCAGGGTCCCTAATGAACTTCATCTAGTGACAAATAAAGGTATCTGAATATCTGTGAATGGGCAGATAAAGATGCAGCTTTGTGCCAGCATGAATGTGGAGAGTTTGTTGCTTGTTACTCATTTTGAGGGAGTGCTTCCTGGGCATAAAAATAGTCAGCAGTGATGATAGGCACCTAATGCCAGTCATGCTTTGACTAATTTAGTTCTATGACTACTCTGATCAGCATGTCCAACATCTTGCGTCTCAGTGCTTTCCATATTTCCATCATAAAATAGCCCTTGGATTACTTTCCTGTGAATTACCTGGAAATACCTAAACATATTGACAGCTGGGGCTCATTAGCACCTAGGAGATCTTGAAAGTCTGTGGTGGTTTTTTTATTTATTATTCTGTCTCTAAACAAGAAGGAATATCCATTTTTTTTCCCCAGTGTAAACTCAAGCCCTGTTTTCCCTTAAGTAGTAGCTTCTTACTGGCTTGTAGGTATAATTTGAAAAAGCAGTTGTGTAGTTGGTTAAAGCTTGTTGATAATATTATTATGATTATTATTATTATTACTTTACTCTTGTGTTCCTGAGACACTATAGAGAAAAATAAGCTGTCCAGTTCTATACTGATCCCCAGCTATGATGTTGCTTCTCTGGTTTTCACTTAAAGTCAGTACAATTGTTAATCTGAGAGCTGCATTTTGACCAAGATCTAAAAGCCAGTTGCACAATAAGAATTGGTGAATTCTGAGTGGCACTCAGTAAGTTTGCTGGTTTCCTTGCTTGCATTTTAAGATGTTTGTTGGTTCCTTCGTGTTTGTGTGTCTCTTAACTGTTGGTAAAATGAGCACTGTTATTATTGGAATACATGCTGTATATCATATTCACTTGTTGATCCCCTTTCTTTCTATCCTTGAAATTTCAAATGTGAAATCTTGATGCTGTTGAAATTAATGATCATTCCTTTCCATGAGGATCAGAATTTCACCCTTTGAATTGCAAACACAAAACCTCTGTGTACTTTTTCATTAGAATTCAAGACAACACTTACAAAATAAGAGAAGAAATAACTGATCACAAGTACAAGTGAAGTAGCCCTATGGTTTAAGGCAAGGCATAATTAGGCCTCAGAGATATTCTTTTGCAGTACAAAAATACAGCAAGCAAGTGATGCAGACTGACAGAGATTCTCAAACTCTGCAGGAAACACTTAGGAAAATGGAATCTTCAAGTTCCACTTCAGGGTTTTTCTTTTTTGATGGATCACAATTATCTTTAAATATCTTCATTATTCAAGTATTTTTTTGTGGTACTTGATGCAAAATTTTCCTGGGAAAAACCCAAAACAAACCAGAAAGGCCTTAACTGTACTGCGGGTGACGTTCCTTGCATTGAAAGAACCCTTGCCTGAAGGCTCTGTTCTCCCAGCTGAGTTAGCTGCAATAGAGTTGAATTTTGCAGATTGATTGACTGTGTTGGCAGCTGCCAGGGTGTGCTTTTCCCTTTATACTGCCCCTGGCTATGTGGTTTGAGTTAAAAGCAGAAGTTCACTTCAACTGGGTGATGGAGTGCAGAGCTGAGACCTGAACTTCAAGTAACTTTCCAGTTAACCCTGAAGAAGGAGACTGGGCTGTTCAGCCTCTCTGCTCTGCAGCTTCTCCCTTTCATGAGGGACATCCCTGGAGGTCTGGCTGTGGGTGGTTTGCGTGCCAGTTGGCTGCACCTGCAGGAACAGCAGCTCTCTGGGGCTGACATCACCTGGGACTGCAGTGAAAATGATGTGCACACGCCCACAAACCGTGGTGCTCAGCTTCAGTCATTAAAATATATCTATAATCAGCTTTGATGAGGAGTAACTATATATACACACAAAATGAGTCATTCCCTTCATCCTCCTTCCATTTTCCCTTCCCACTGCTTCAAAGCAACTTAGAGGTATGACTAACTACACCCTGTCCTGCACGACTGTTGAATTGAGCTTCTCTGTACTGGTGGGAGAATGCCATCCCTTATGAGCATTGGAGGCATGAATGTATTGCACATAATATTTCTTAGAAATTAAAGGAGCATTGCAGTTGTCCTTTTTGTAGTTCAGGGCATTTTGTTCTTCTCTGTTGGTAGGAGGTTTATTGCCGTGGAGTTAAATATAGGCAAATTTTTCATCTTCCAGACTCGTGAATGTTTTAATCTTTGAGGCACACAGTGAGATTACTTGCTGCTTTTATCAGATTGGGATTTTGGGAAAGGAGGGAGAAATTGCACTTTCCCCTTTGGCAACAAAACCATTGAGTTTACAGGCTTCAAATCATAAAAACAGATTTGAGTCCTATTACTTTTGAGCTGAGCTGTGTGCCTACCTGGAGATGCTTCCTTGTACAATATCATAATGTGACCTGTCATGCAGCAATGGGCTTCAGCACTTCTATACAGCAGCTTCATACTTGTGAATGTCCACAGTGCCCCAGAGGTTGAGCTGGGGACAAGGTTGCTCTACTTGAGTTTTTTTGAGTTTTTGTTTTTGGTTTTTTTTGGGTTTTTTTTTGTTTCATCTTTCCTGATTGTCTTTGCCTGTCCTTATGTGTCATACCCTGTGTAATTTTGCAGATGTAGTTGTATGAACTTCTGGACTCTGAGGTAAATGTAATCTTTTCACATGCACTTTTACATTAAACTGCAGGTTCATGAGTCCATGTGAAATATTTTCAGGTTTGCTAAATTAAAATCCAGATTCATTAAATACTGTAATGCCTTTGAGCTGCTGCTAAGGAATGCCAGCAAGTATTTAATGCAACATGTTCAAAACCTCTTTTTTCTCTCCAGCGTTTCTGTAACATTGGAGAAAAAGTTCATTGTGGCAGGTTGTGATTTCAGGAAGATGGTGGATTTTTGTGCCTCTGGTAGGTTCTCTAAGCACAATTTATATGTACAGAAAAAAGCCTAGAGCCAGGTCAGTCCTGTTCTCCCTGCATTTTCTCAGCATTACTGTCAGCTGCAGTAAACTGCAGAAGAGGTTTTCTTTTGGAACAGTGCCTGAGAGACAAGGTAATTGCCAGTCACACACACTTAACTAAATTCCTGATTTTCAGGGAGATTTCATATTCAGTTACTGTTGAATGTCTTGGAATAGTTTTGATTAAGTTCAAACATATCCCTGGTTGCTTCCATCTGTTTATTATTCAACAGCATATGTGAAATGTGTCTCCTCTGTCTCATTTGATCAGATGCTTTGGGGTTTTAGTGTCATTTATTTCAGTTTGTCTTCTTCCCTTCCCTTCCACATCTGCTCTGACTTTAGGTTGAAGCAGAAGGTGATGGTCAGGGTTGGTGCCTTGGCAAGCAAATACCCAGTGGGTGGGACAGCACCAAGAAGCTCAGGGAAGCAGTGAAGTACATAAATGTGTTGATTTTGAGCAAGGAGGATAGTTTATTGAAAGACAAAAAGAATGGAAGTTTTAATGAGGTGTAGAAAGCTGTCTTTAGTCTTTTTATAGAACAAATGCAGTTTGGGTTTTTTTTTGTTTTGTTGTTGGGTTTTTTTGTTGTTTGGGGTTTTTTGGGTTTTTTTGTGTCTTTTTTTTTGTTGTTGTTGTTGATGTTGTTGTCTGTTCTTGCCTCTTTTATTATGTAACTGCCAAAATGCCATTGTGGATCCCAAATTTTGCCTCCACAGCCAGCAGTTACTGAGATACTTGGCTTGGCTGGATCACAGGAGCTTTGTCCTGGGGCTAGAGGTCTGTTGCTAGACCTAAATTTGCATTTGTTGGTAACAATAAGTGTCCTTGCTATTTATTAGTATTTCTGTATTCTGAATTGTACAGCCTCACATGTGCTCACTGACAGCTATTTTGTTCCTGATGCTTGACATAAAAATGTCAGCTGTGCTGTCCATCCAAGCCAATCCTTTAAAATGGGTGGTCTGAATGGTGACCTTAAAACTTATTAGCTAAAAACAATATAAGACCTTTAGGGGAAAATGATTGCAAAAACCCCTACTGGCTGTCTCTTAAGTTTTCAGTCAGGAGGTATCTGTCACTTCAGACTGTCACTTCAGACAGGAGCTCTCACACACAATTCTGTGATACAACAGCAAGAAAAAGCATGGTAATTCTTATTGTGGTAACTTCCAAGATGTGCAGGCTGATTATTATATTTCTTTTTTCCAGCAAACTTTTGTGGTGTATTTAAAACAGATGAATAAAGAACTCTTCTTGACAGAAGCACAATATTTGATACTTTAAGCCTAACTCATTACACATTTTGTTGCATCTGAAATCTATTATATGCATCAAATATTCTGTATTTGTAGCCTAATATAGATCATGCAAAGCTTGTTACAGTGCAATCATATTAGCTTTATGCTGCCTTTAAAAAAATCTTCCTCCTCTCATGTTTAAAATCTGCTAATCTCTAAAAAATACCTTTTTTTTTTTACAAACACTGATCTGTATTTCAGCTGATGTTCTGAGTGAAGAAGCTATCCTCAAGTGGTATAAAGAAGCACATGTTGCTAAAGGCAAAAGTGTTTTTCTTGACCAGATGAAGAAATTTGTGGAGTGGCTGCAAAACGCTGAAGAAGGTATGGGTTCATTTGAAGAACTATGGTAGTCTCTTTGCAAAACAATTTATTTTTTTCACATTTTAGTTGTACCAGGATATGAAGTATTCAGGATTAGAAGTACCAAACAGCAGGCATGACTGTCTTGTTTTCTGCCATGCCTAAGCCTAACAACACTTGCTGCTCTTTTAGTGATTATGGTGTCCCTGTGAAGTCCTTTATTCATTAGGTACTACTTGTCCATAGCTAAACTCTTTCAGCTTCTGCAGGAGGAGCTCTGCAGTGGTGACAGCATCAAGTACCTTGGTGCTAACACCTGCAGCCAAACAGTTTTCTGCCTCAGTGCCTTTTTTGCTCTTGTGTTTAATGGCACATAGCATGAGCTCACCTGCAGCCTGGCTCTTGAAACTGGCTTTAGCTGAATGGTCAGGTTAACATTATGTGGTCTGTATTTGCTGCTTTAAAATGATTATTTGGAAGGGGAACTAGTTTCTTTAGTCCCTAACTTGTTTTTCCTCATGTTCTTTATAAGAAAATACTTCTACTGAATAATTAGGTTATCTTTTTCTTGCATGGAAAAAGAATTCCCCATCAGTCGGAAAGATAAATCCATGTGTAATAGATAGGGATAGAGTTATTAGTGTTCATTTGCATCCGTTTAATATAATTAATTTTAAAAACTGAGAGGAAATATGTACTAGTGACAAAGTACAGATAAAACTTAGCAGCAATTCACATAATCAGGTAGCAGTATAAAAATGGCAGCTGCTTTCACACTCGAGATTTTGCATGGGCAAGCTTGGTCTAATTAAGCTTTTTTTTTCCCCCCTTTTAATTTTCTGCTTGTATGCTCGGCTGCTCTTTTATTTTTATCCTTTCCTGCATGTCCCCTCTGCCAGATGTCCTTAATTACAAAGTCCAGTACAAACAGAGACAAAATGTTTCTGTAAGAACATGCAGACCATGTTTGCACTCAGAAATCTGATCTATGGTGTAATATTTGTTGGCAGTGATCCCTTTCCTGTCAGGTGAACGCAGAAATACAATATGAGGCAAAGTAGCTTTAGGTTATAAATCCAGCATATGTAATCCTGCTTCTAGGTTACCTCTACTTCTTCTGCTTCTATTACTAAATGAACTTGATCTTATGCTATAAAAATCATTAAAAAGTTTGGTTTGTACATGCTTCATACCTCCTTTGGGATAACACCACTTAGCCATTCTAGATAGGCTGGATGGTGATGCTGATTGATATTTGCAAAGCAAATAGTTTTAAGGGTGCTTCCTGGATGAGAGCAGTACAGTCTACTCATAGAGATTAGAAGAGTGAGCAAATAATGCTGATCCTTTATTAAACTCAGCTCAGGTACACATTGTGTGGCTCTGTAGATGAGGACCAGAATCACAACATGGTGAAAATTTTAGTGATGGATCTGTAAGCGAAGAGCTCCACCATGGAGGGCAGCAGAGTAAACCTTCATCTCCTGAAGCTGTGTGTTTCTTTCTTGTTTGCTCTGTTTTACCTGCCAACCTTTCCTAGGAAGTACTAAGTGTGGTAAAAATTTTTCATTTTCATTTTGGAAGGATATTTTGTTATTTTTATAGAATTATATCAGTGTCCTTGTGCAACCTACATGAAGTGTTTTACTCTCTTCTCTTCCAGAGTCTGAGTCCGAAGGGGAGGAGAACTGAGGTGGTTCCACAAAGCACAGCCTCAATCTAGGTTAATGCCAAATGCGCTTGGGAATGCCGTACTGTTCAAGCAAAGAGGCTTTACTTCAGTGTCATACAGAAAACTATAGACTAGACTTTCCTTTTGTTTAGAAGAATAAAGGTTTTTAATGGAGCCCTGAGGCATTAGATGCTTTACTTGGGACTCTACCTCTGGCTCAGTGTACACTAACTTAGGCAAAGACATTCAGCAAGGAGCCATGTAGAAAAAATGAAATGAAACACTTATGGACTCCTTTTTATTAACGGTCTTTTTCAGGTACTATGGTATATGAACACTCCAGTTTCTGTTTATAGAACTGTTTGGTCTGTGTTTGTAGCTCAATATTGGCTTGTGTATGTGATTTGACACCACCACATTTTTTTGAATAAATGGCTTTTATATCTTAGCTTTATGGTATTAGTGTGTATTTAAAGTTCTGGCTTGCCAAAGTTTTTGTGATTCTTCAAGTAAAAATTACACAAGAATGCAAACAGACCACTTTCATACTTCTTCCCCAGAAAATCAGCAGCTGTAGTTAACTCGTATAGGCATCGCTGTCAAATCTTTTTTTCCATCCTTAAATACAACTTTGGACAGAGTAACCATATTCCATAGCAAATATTGAATCATTATGTTCCTTAATTCAAAGAAAATGTACAGGAACAAATCTGTGGAGTCCCAATTTTGAAGTATAGTTTATGCAAATGATATGTAGAATAATATGCTCTGCTCAGTTCAAACTACATTCAGTTATTAGTGATTGCTGAATTTTGAAAGAGAAATTGTCTCATTTTAGAAGAATTAGTTTCAAAACATTCATGACTAGAAGTCATTAAATGTGAAATCTGAAATTTATTTGCTTTAGGTTTAGAAAAGCCAGGCTTGTATTCTTACAGGGGAGAAGCATGACAGGGCATAATGAATTAATAAAGTGGTGTATTTTGTCATTAGGAACCAATAAGCTAACAGATAGTACAGATTTTTCTGAGGGGAAGTCAACACTTCATATAAGCTACAGATCATATGAGTGTAAGTGTTGTGTCTCAGTATGTGTCTAGCTGTACTGTAAGCAGCAGGTAGTGGAAATCAAGTGCTGTTGAGTGCCAGCTTTCCGTCTAGTACAGCATTTATTTTCCTAACAGGTATCCATCTTTGGAAGGGGAAATCTGTCATCGTGATGTTTCCAATAAATTTGAGAAGACCAGAGCCAATCATATTAAAAAGCATAACTCATGTATTAGCTGCATACTTTCCATTTTGGTCCTTGTTACAGAAAATAAATTTGCTGGGCATCACAAAGCTCTGCAGCTGTGACGTGGTAGCATTGAGTCATTGATATGCAGCCACTATTGCTAAAAACATCTTAAATTCAAAATTGCTGTTTCCTGAGGTGCTGATGAATCTTTAGTTTGGTGTGCATAAGCCCATTTTTCAGTATAATCTTGAAATTGGGCTGATTTTGAAGGTGCCAGTCTCGAGTACTGTGCAGAGATCACCATCCCCTTTCCCTGCAGTGAGACTGCCAGGGAGAGCCAGGCAGGGCTGGCTGCGGGCTGCCTGGGCCATCTGCTGGAGACAGAAATCATCGGCTGCAAGAGGCACTGCCACGCCAAAGGCAGCGAATCTGGGGTGCCTGCTGCAACTGTGCCCCTGGCACACTGCAGGTGCAAACAAAGCTGAGTGGGTCCCCTCCAAGCCAGGCACCTGAGTGGCACCCCATGATCGTTTCAGGTCCCTGCCAAGTCGAGATATTCTGTGATTGCTGACACAGTTGTCCTAGCTCCATTTATAGACATTGTGTTGGAGAGAAATGGGTGTTTTTAGCACAGGGCTGCTGGCCAAGTTGAGACTTGTGATTTGGAGCAGGGTGAGGAGTTGTTCTCTGGGCTGCAGGAGTTGTTCACTTTTCAGTCACGTAGTGCCCAAAGCCCCACATTTTTTGTGTTCATATCATGTCTTACGTGTAGCTCCTGGGAGCCCCTCTCAGCTTGCCCTGCCCCAGGAAAATTATTAGGCACTAACAGTTTCTGAATCTAGTTTTCAGGAATTTTTCCCACTTAATCTTTGAGATCAATTCAGATGGAAACTTACCTGTGTATTTTTTCATCCAACATTTCACATATATGCTGGTAACTGAATTAGGTAGGGGCACAAATACAGATAGATCTGGTTTACATCAGACTAAATGTTAGTACAAAAGCATGTAATGATAAAGCTTTTAAGGAAACCTGTAAATTAGAAGCTGGGTAGAGCTTTTGATGTGACTCCCTTCAGGCAAAGTGCCCTTCCCTTGAAGCCTTCAGAGTCTCCATTTCAGTTAAAAACGTTCCCAACCCAAGGCATTTCTTTAACACAGCTCTTGAATTAATGTTCCTGTGCCAGAGAAATCAAAGCTACAGTCAGCACCAAATACATGTTTTAAATATGGAATCAGTTGTCTTGTAAAAATAAAAAGATACTTCATAGAAAATGTACTTCACATAATATATTTCATTCAATTTTGAAACTGCAATCTTACTGTACATCTTTTACTTTACAATAAATTGAAATAGGGTGCTCTTTAAAATGGGGATTGCTGAACTTGAAGGCGATACTTCTATTCTGGCCTCTGCTCTCTGAAATTGTGCTGAGTTTTTAGCTAAGAAAGCCAATTATATTGCTTTAAAACAGTCCTCTGGTGTGCGAGTGCTCTCCAGGAGAGAGACCACATCATCCTCGGTATGCAACAGTGAGGTTTGACAGTGAGGTTGGTTAAAGCACTGGTTATGAATCCGAAAGGGGCTCACACAGTTCCTATTTCTTGCTGCTCCCACTACCTAATTGCATTGCAGGCTTGTCTAACTGTGTCAAGCCCTGTGCAAAGGGGGCTTCCAGCCCACTGCAGTCAGTAATCCCACAGATCACAAACCATGGTCGAGCTGGCACTCCTTGCATTGTTTGCAACAACAATCCTGCTTCACTCTTACTCTGCTTTGGCTGATAGAGGTTTACCCCCAAGAAGGTGATGACCTGCTATGCCAGCATCCCCCTTTTCTGCTTGGCTGGCGCATCCCAAACCCAGCAGCCAGACCTGTGCCAAAAGGAGTGATGGAAAACCACTCAAGCTCATCCCTATGGCAGCTGCAGGCTGGCTGAGCAGTGAAGTTCTTTAACACCCAGAGAGACCAGCATCTGCCAGGTGAGAACCCCTACGAGATCCCAGGGTCCACTCCATGGCCACACTTAGAGACAAGGTAGTGTTGAACAATGCCTCCCAAACGGGTGGGTGTGGGAGTTGTGTTTTCCTTCAGTGCTGCCATAATCCACAGTTAAGGAGGCAGAGCTCTGCTCAGAACAAACACCCGTGCACTGAGCAAGCAGCACTGAGGGAGCAGGGAGTGTTGGAGCCCTTCCTCCCCACTCCAGGTAACACTAGGGCAGCTCTGTGTCTGGTGCAGCTCTTCATGGGGCTCCTGCTCCTGGCACAGCTCCCCTGGGGTGCTGCCTGGGTCAGGGCACTGACAACAGCTTTGGTATTTCATTAGCAGCTGGAAACAAACTTCGTTCTGTATTTGAGCAGCGCAGCTTTAGTTCAGGACTTGTTCACTTCAGCAATGACAGGCCAGCACTTGGAGGCAAGCAGGGGGCAAGAAAAGGTGGCTCAATCCCTTATGTTCACTAATGTAAGGGTGTAGGGTTGCTGAACTCTGATTGCTGCTTTGAACCCCTTCCTCAAAACATGACCTACCAGGAGCAGTGGGTTCAGCCTAGAGTGGTTGCAGATGGGGGGCACATGGTGCATCAGTCATGCCAGGTTTGACTGAACAGCATTTGGAGAATAAAACATGTTGCTCCCAAGCTTGCCCTTAACTGAGGCACTGCCTGGTAATTCTAACAGGTCCCTTCTGGCATCTCAAAGGCTTTTAAGCTCCTTTCATGTTCATGAACAAGAATAACTACCTTTAAAATCACATTTGCACTTAAAAATGGTGATTATCTAAAATTAGTCTTGCGGGCTGAGGCAAACCAGTCCTTTCTCAAAAAGAGCCACAAATAACATTACATGGGTTAATTGCAGCAACCATTCAGCTCTCACTGAGCTGTGATGGTTATTAAGAACCAAAATTAGGACAAATTACCTAAGTATATATTTTCCAAAAAAAGCTACGTCTTTTGATTTTGAAAGGGGAAAATAAAAAGCAAGGGTTGACTTCTTCCACTTTCCACCAAGCTTTCAATTTTGTTTTTGCTATGATATTTTAAGCAAAAGTTAGTTAGTTCTTGCTCCTTAGCAGCCACATAGGCCTTTATAGCTGTAAGTAAATGAAAACAAATCTCAGGAGGGGAAGTTACACCAATACCTGCCGAAGACACAGTTCAGGCAGGCGAGCACTCCTGGGCTCTGCACGTAACCTATATTTGGTCCATGTCACAGAGCCACTGCATTGGTGTCCAGGATGACTAAAATAGCTCACTTGCTATTTTTTCTTGACAGGAATCTGATTAACACCACGGTGACAGCCTCAGCTTCCTCCCACGGAGGCCTGGTGGCTCACATCACAGCACACACTGGCAGGGGGTTCAGGTGCTCTTTTCCAGTTTACCAGCGTTATTCCCTGATGAGAAAGAAGCGCTGAGCTTACAAAACCTCAGGAACTTCAGTAGGAGCTGTGCAGCTCGGAGTCCCTGCCCACCACGGCTGCCCTGGGGCCCCAGAGGCCGTGCTGGGAGAGCAGTGTCCTTAGTGCTCATCTGAGGAGATCGGATTAGGAGAGTGAAGGGGACGTGCTCGTTTTCCCGCTGCCTGTCCCTCACGGATGCAGGAGAGAAATGCACTTGCCGGTCTCAGTCATCAGCAAGCAGCACCCACGCATGGCTGTGTTTTGCAGACATGCAGGACGTGTCCCCCACCCATGGGAGAGGTGTTGCTGGACAGTATGTGCCAAAATCCATCCTCTCCAAATCAGCACCAGGGAAGAGGCCAGTGCTGGAGCTGCTAATATGACACAGCTTCAGACTGACAGGTGACATTTTGGTACTTGGACCCGTTAACAGCTGCTTGCTGTGTCCTGCACTCAGCACAGCTCTTCTGCTGATGGTGTTACAAGATTCCAGTGTCTGCTTCCATGCTACTCAGCACCCCTCACCCCACAGGACTGCAGGGAAACTGCAAACTGCTCTGGAACATCACCAGCAGGGAGAAACACACCCTGGACACCAAATCCCGCTGATTTAGGAACACACAAGAATAAAAAAAAATTGATTCAATCCACAGAACAAAAGACTGTATCATGGCAACTTCACAGCAAGAAGATACATTTGTGTTACAGTCTCTCAAAGTGCATCAGTTGCCTGAGATTTTTCTGTTTATTTTTCCCTGATGAAATGGGCTAACATAGCACTCTCCATATCATTACTACTTATTGCTGGGATTTTTGCATAGCCATAAATTATGCTAGAAGAAATAACAAAACAGTATTGTTGATGTATCCGGGGATATGATCAAAATAAGGTTTTTAGCCAGACCTGTTATTAAACCCACTAGTCTAGCTGGGAAAAATCAATAAGCTTTCAACTATATTGTCTTCCCCAGGTCCAAAATAGAAGCAGCAGCCTTGAAAAAATAAAAACTGACTGAGAAAAACTGTTCTAAAATTTACTTAGTTTTGTATCAGTAAGACCACCCAAGAGAAAATAGATGGTATCTGTGATACTGAAAGAGATTCTAAAGGGAAATGAGAAGTCAAATAATTTACAGTTTGTGGAATAAATAGGACAGTCAGTGGAAGAAAAGGTAAAAAATTGTCACAGAATCTCTTTTACTAATGACATAAAAAGGTGAATTTGTCATGAGGCTTGCTGCCCATCCCGTCATCAGCTCTGTTCCTTTCAGTCCCTACAATCCAGGCCCTTGGGATAACAGCAATGCAAAGACATCTTCTGAAAGAGCCTGGAGGTGACATTCTGCTTCCACAACCAGAAATTTTTCTGGTGTCAAAAAATGGAAGCAGTGGAAGACTTGGAAGATTATAATTTTCCCACCTTTTGAAAATAAACCCCAGTTTTCTGTGATTTTATCAAGACAATGGTATTCTGGGATTAATAGAAGCAACCTTTTTTTTCTCCTTCTTATTATCACAAACTTTGTATCTTCTGC
This sequence comes from Thryothorus ludovicianus, assembly GCA_013397245.1. Lineage (NCBI taxonomy): Eukaryota > Metazoa > Chordata > Aves > Passeriformes > Certhiidae > Thryothorus > Thryothorus ludovicianus. Next base: position 616,170 of record VZTB01011155.1, read on the forward strand.
ATTTTGCTTTGAGTTTAAGAAATTAGTGAATCCAGAAAACGGAACCTGTAAAGCTGTTCCAGAAGAACCCATTAATGCTGATTTCTGATCAAAGGGTATCTCATCCTGTACCCAGCTGAGAAAGTCCTGATTTTTCTCTCCCATCAAAACCACACAAAATTCAATAAATCTGATGTGGAAATAAATGTCTTCTGCTCCCAGAGGTCACTTACTGTGGTTTCTCACCTTCCTCAACCTCACAGGTTGGCCCTGATTTCCAGAAAGACTGGGAAAGCATTTTGTCACACTCAGCCAAACTTCTGGACCTGCAGTCAGGACTGTCTGCTGTCCCACGCTGCAGAAGGGCTGTGCAGAAACACATCCTGCAGCCCCTCGCTTGGAGGGAGGAAAAGGGATCCCCCTTTCCCAGGGGCTGAGGCAGGCACCAGTGCCATTTTTTCAGCCCCCTCTTGGTGTCCCTGCAGCCAGCACACGGCCGGGCCCAGGGGGAGCAAAGCACACAAACCACCTCTGGCACAGTTCCACTGCTCCCCAGGGAAATGTGTGACGAGTACCAAAATAATCACAGCAGCCAGATTTGTAGGATGCAGCCCCTAGAAATCCCAAATAGGCCAGTGGCTTGTCAGGAGAAATGTCAGCAAACACTCCAAAGACAAAAAAAGAGAGAGAGAGAGAGAGAGAGAGAGAGAGAGAGAGAGTGAGAGTGAGAGAGAGAGAAAGAGAGAGAGAGAGAAGTAGCAGTTCCCAAGAGACGTATAGAACACAAAAAACAGGACAGAAAGATAATTCAGAATATCTTCATCAGTCAAGGTCATGTATTGTCCCTTCTTGCACCAAACTTGTGTAGCACTCCCATGTTTTGTCTCTCTTGTAGTCACACCAGATCCCTGTCACTGATGAGCAGACTGCTTTATTTCTATTTGTGTTTTCTATTTCAGCTTTTAACAGCTTTTGTACATAATCACATCCACAGTTCTCATTACCTGATTTTTTTTTTATTTTGCAGGGGTGAGTTTTAGTATTTTTATAATAACGGCTATAATTTAGTGATTTTTGTAGCATTTCTGCCATGTTTATATTATCATTTAGTGGCTATTACAACAACTATTTTCTTTTTTAAGAAACTTTTTTGAAACAGCAGCTCAGGGTAATCCTTTAAACTGAAGAATTCTTCAGGCAAAATGCAACTCATGATAGAGGCACGCATCTGGATGATTTATATAAACTGAATAGAACTATCCTCCCTTCAAGCACTAAAAAAATGAACTTGTTTATGCCCTGCCTGTGTGCAACTTCACCTTTATGCATTACTAAACTTGAGTAGGATGGATAAAATGCAAGGATCAGATGTAGGCAAGAAGAATCAGCATGGATAAATCAAAGACATGGATATATTTACTAAAGAAGTCCTAAAGCCACTGGTTCTCATGACCCTAAACTCCAAATGGCTTCAGCAGGGTGTGGGAGAGGTCTGAAGGCTGTACAGGCAACTGACTGAAGAGAAACACATGGTGGTGCTGATGCTGCAAAGCAACCCTGGAGTTACAACATGGAAAAAGCACAGAGGAAAAGTGTGGTCTTCTGGGGAACACTAATCCTCAGAGAGGAAGTAAAAGGACAACATCTTCCCATATCAAAGGAAGAATTCACTAGGGACAATTTTAATAGTATAGATAGGAACCTAAATATAAACTAGATGAAAAGCACAAAAGCATGGTCTTCTACAAACAGACAGCAGAGCAACAACCTGCCAGTCCTGCAACAGTGGGAGGTCTGAATTACACTGTAGATGACATTTAAGCTGGAATTTTGTTTCCATCCTGAAATTCATGTTAACTTTTCTCACCAGAAGTCACTTAAAATACCAGGAACCCAGAGATATTCTGAATTCCCTAGTTTTAGTCCAACCCATAAAATGGAAGAATTCAGATAACCCTCCAAGATGAACATGATTCTCTCATCACAGCCAGAGATACCTTCCTGTTTGGAGACAGTATTTTACTGAGCCACCTCTCACCAACCACTTTTTACTGCTGTGCTAGTCTATAATGGACAGAAATATATTCTTCAGAGGCAAAAAAACCAAGACATCATCCAGCTCAGAAAAATAATATTAAACAGATAAAGTGATAAAGCACTGTGGAAAAAAACCTCTGACTGGTGAATAAAAATATCAAGTGTTCTCTACTCCCCAGATGCAGAGGTGCCTTGGTTAGTGCAGCATTTTGTTAGTGAAGGGCACATGCCTTTGATACAGGAGTGTCAAATAAAATAATGAAATGAGGAACTGTCTTAGTAGTTAAGGATTTACCCAGCATTTGGAGTAAATCCCTTAATGGATCTTCTTTGTTCTGTCAGACCTGTGACCTTATTGTCCTTGGACTCAGAAATGGAGATGACACTTAAGGAAGACATAAGGATGCCTGTAAATGCTGGATGAGTTCTGTCAGCAGGGACTTAGCAGGGTGAAATGGTTCTGTCTCAGCCCCAACATAGCTACAGCAATGAGAAGCTGGTAAGAGACCTGAGGTCCATGCCTTTCTCAAAAGACAACTTCATTTCACCCATAGCCAGAATTGAGACTAGAAACAAACCTTGGCCTGCTGCTTCTGAGAAGAGGGCCATAAAGTCTGTTCCTCTTTTGTCAGCCTGCATCTATCATCACTTGTAATATCTTATAGCAATCTTTTATCCCTCATGCTAGCAATCCCACTGGACAGGGGCAAAGCAGCACCACAGTGCACCCAGAGGTGCCAGTGCTCCAGATCTCTCCACTCCTAACATGGCTGCTTGCTCTCCCTAAATCATGGGAAGAAATATTTCTTGGGGAAAAGCAGCCTTCATGAACACTTTATTCAGAGTATTTATTAATTTGAGGCTGGATCCTCTAAAAGATTTGTTCATATTTAGAATGGTTTTCTACTGCTGAAGCAGCCTTGTTTCCCATCTGCCAGCTGCAATACTGCCAGCTATCATGGCTTGGGCTGCTCTAGAGAAACTGTGCCATACAGTTTCAATACACCTCTAGGAGAAAAGTCACTCCTGAGGCAACAGGCTGGCAGCTTCCCAAGCTGCCACTTCTCACTCATGTATAGAAGGTGGAAATAAAACACAAGATGGTGTCAAAAACACTTTCCAGCTGATACTAGGAAGTAAACTAATTATTTTCAACTTGAAAATCCATCATCACTTAAAATTGTCTGCAGAATTAAGTTTAGATTTACCTTTAGATTTACTTAGATTTCAGTGTACATTCTGTAAAGCATAGTAACTGCAAATACTCTATTTTAGGAGTCTTCACTTACTTTCTTAAAAAAAAAAATAGAACAGTATAAAACCCACTTTATTCTTCCTTCATTCCTAACTGTTTGCTTCTCTTACCCCCTTGCAGAAGGATTCTTGACCTATGTGAAGTACACAATTAAATGGAAACTGTATTAGCACATTGGCAGAACAGTACTCTTTGTCTGTGGAAACTGTATGGCAAAAAACAACTGCATATAAAAAAATAAAAAGAACAAACCAAAGCTAATACCTAGCCAAATAATAAAAAAAATTTTCAACTGATGGCTGTCTTGATCAGCACCAGCAGAAACCCAGAGTTTCAAAAGGGCAAACCCTAAACTGGGATTGCAGGCTGGGAAGCCAGATGGTAAAAAGAGACAAATCTTGTGATGCCAAGGAAAAACTTTGATGAAAGATAAGCCATGACCTATCAGCTTTAGCTTTCTTTTAGAGAAATTGTACCAAGACAATTCGACTGACAGAAAATTCCTGTGTGCTTAAGGGATTAATTACTTATTGCAGATACCAGTATCTGACTGTCAGCTTGTGTAATTCCCTAATGCAGATGTTTGGGCACTGATAGCAAAAAGCAATGGCAGTAGACTCCATAAGCAGCTAACTTGTAGGATAAAAAAGGAAGCTAAGTTTAAATGTATAAGCCTATATACTGCTTAGCTTACATAAAGCCAGAAATGCACTCCACACTAATACAAATGGGCTGATTTTCACAGTGATATGTCTGCCACTGTACTGGAGCTGGATTTATATATCTCAAGAGCAAAGCAGGGAATTCAAAATAAGCATAAGGCTTCAGAGTGTCACTGTCAAACCCTGGGTTTCCATTTGACACTTCGAGAAACAAACAAGGTTTGTTTCTTCTATTTCATGTTACTGGATACCCATTCTGCTGTTAGTGTCATCTGCTTGCAAGAAGATGACTGGAAAATAAAGATCTTTCTTATAGATGAGCATACTCCCGAGCACTCTTGTTGCTTTAAATTTTTATGTGAGGACCTGGTACGCTTTTAGTGCCATCAGGGGAAAAGACCAGATGATGAAATTGCTTCCCAGCTTGTCCCCAGCTTGCACAGATGATGGTGGTGATGCAGCAGAACTGGCTGGCAGCAGCAGGTTGTTTTCCTAACTGGAGAGCCATAGCTTTTGCTGTACTCTCCTCACACACACTCAGAAGTGCTGAATTCACATTACTGGCAGCTCACAGCTACAGGTTTTATGTCTGCAAGAAAGGAAGCTAGGCTATTCTAATGAGATATTTTAAAGGAAGATGACTTGCTAGAGGCATACAGCATTATCACTAAACCAATTGCTTCAAAATGTGTGTGAGGTGCCTAAATTAGTTATGACACTGGTTTAAGATTTGATATTAGGAAAGAAATTGGGTTCTTTAACTTCTGAATTTTGAGCCATTTGCTGTTCTCGATTTCAAGATGTTGCTCTTAACTAAATTGTCTGTTTCTGAAAAGTTCTTATCTCACCAAAGGAGCACAGCAGCTAACTTTACCACAGCTAAGCCACACTAACAGAACAGGGTGAGAACACTGACTGTGCTTTACAGAAACCACAGGAAGAAATAAAAGATACTTCAAAACTTGTCATTCTTTCTCTTTGCCTGTTAATTTGTTTCACCAGGGGATTGCTGATTTGGATGAAATCTCTCTCTCTCTCTCTTCTGTTCTTTAACAAGACATCAAAGGAAAGTACCAGATATCACAAGGGAAAAAAATACTGTTCTGGCTCCTGGAGAAATGACGTAGGGATGACAATGGAACTGTGTTTATTTAGTCTACATAGAAGAAGGCTGGGGGTAGATCTTACTGCAGTCTTCCACTCCAGAAAGTGGAAGACTCTTCTAACCAGAGCCAAACTTCTCATGTGACACAGCAAAAGAGGAAGATGATGGCCACAAGTTGCAACAGGCTTAATTCTGATAAGGGAAAGGTTTTCACAGTGAGACTACTCAACCACAGGAGCAAGTTGGTGTTGCACTTCATCCTCAGAGCCATTCAAAATTTGACTCTCTGGGAAAACTGCTTTGGCTTTCAAGCTGGATCAGACAACCTCCAGAAGTCCCCTCCAATCTGTGCTCTCCATGGTTCTGTGACAGGCACATCACAGCTCGTCACACAGCTCACATGCACAGGAGGAACAGTGACACAGCCAGAACACACAGCTGGTGATGATCACTTAGTAAATCAACTTACATCAGAACCTTGGTGCTCAAATTTTCTTTGTGGTGCCCAGCTTTTCTCCCCACCCTTACACTTCCACAATACAAGGTCCAGGTCAAACCATCCTCTTCTATTCTGCTATGTACTTATAAATATTTAGGATTTCTGCTTCTTAGAATTTCTTGTAACACTCCCAGGGAATCACCTGGAAGGGGATTCAGCAGATGGTATCCATTTTCCCTTGAAGAGGTGGTAGTTTCCACCTGAATGTGATAAATAGGAACTCTTTGGCATGCAAGGGTAATGAGAACCCGCAGCAAACATAACATAAACCAAATAAAACCTGCAGTTTATCTGAAAGCTATTTACTCTCCCACTGCTTACACCCCCACAAGCATTAAAATGTCCTGTTGATCACAGAGTTATTAATTTATATTTGCCATTGAAGTTTGCTGGGTTTGTTTCAGACCTGAAGAACAGATGTGTCAGTGGGTCAGGTACCAGCATGTTGCCATGATCCCCTTCCCATGGAAACAAAGTACCATACACACAGTCTCCGAGAGGTTACTTTCCTGCAGGTTATCCACCTCCCCAGAGAGACACACAAGTGCTTTATACATAATAGGCCAAGTAAGTTTGGATTTGTCTGAAGGAATCCCTAGACCCCTTCCAGGATCTAGAATTCTGCCTTTTTCTTTTCCAGGCTTAACTAAAAGCAGCCCAATTTCAGAACATTTCTGAATCCTGGTCCTGGATAGGAGGACTGGGATTTTGGTCATTATGTACTACTATTCAAAATATCATTATACTGCTATTTTCAGCTTCTTGTTGTTTCTTTCATACATTAGATGTAACAAACACTCCTTATCCTAATTCTCTATCAGCTCAATTCAAAATGGATTTTAAATGTGATGAAATTCTTACAGTTAAGATCTTTAGAAATTCCAGGATGTAACTTCTGAACTTGTATTTATTTGTTTCTTTTACCGTTTTTAGCAGGCTGGCTTCTGAAACACACTTTCCCTTTAAAGTCTGTGTCTTTGGGCTATTTCAGTTCTTTGTTTTGTTGTTTTGCTTCTTTTTCTCCTCACCTGTCTACAAACTTTAGAGGGAAAAACTTCATCAAGCCTGTCTTCTCTGGCAAGCACTATTCATGAGACAATTCAAAAGACACAGACATCAACTGAGTTAACAAGGAGACATGCTATTGTTACACTCCAGTGTTATTTTCCACCACTGCATGGTATATCTGATGGGAACCATAAAGAATTACTCAGAAAGCAAGGCTGGGCATACAGCTACCCCATCCAGGACAACAGTTTTGCACTTGCCTGTAGCTGCTTCTGCTTGAGTAGTCTCTCTTCTAGGTAGTTTCCTAATGGCAATTTAACTTTCCAGGCTCAGTCCAGGAGCTTTATGCCAGTTGGATTTTGGTCAGAAAGTTTGTCAAAGAAGACACTCATTATCTGTCTCTCCAAGAGCAAAGATGAACAAACCATTATTTCCTTTGTAACCACTTGTTAGATTTATTAAACTGAACAGGAGATATGTCTTTGTGCTTTTGGAGGAACTAATTTCTGACCTAGTTGTGGGTTGCTCTATCCACAGTACTTAAATGGCCTATTTTCCTGTCCTAATTTCCCTTTCTCTATCTACAATGCTCCACTTCACTAAAGAAATAAATAAAAATGCCAAACAATTTTTGTATGGTTTTTTTTCCTCTGCAGAGAAGAATCTCTGATCCAAAGGACAAATTTATTCTGTATGCCAGGCTCACCTCTCCAGCGTGTCTGGCTCTTATGATCATTGACAAAGAACAGCACCACAACACCTTGTGTGTCAACCTGTAAGACAGCAAAGATCCATGCAACAGCTACGCCTACTCATGCTGTTCCTCACTGCCTCGTGCCAGAAAGGGCTTCCTTGGGGCTGGTGATGGAATGGCACAAGTGCAATAGCACTGCTGGGAACTGGTTTTGTTCCAGGAAGCAGGGAGAATTTCATGACTGCCAGCAAACGCCATGGAACAGCCAATTCATTACTAACACCTCAGGAAATAACCAGGGTATGTCCACAGGACATTCATGCTGAATTTGAGAAAAAAAAAAAAATCTCGATTGTTACTGAAGATAACATTTCAAATGTTTGTTTAATTGATTCCATATGTTCAGTCATAGATTGAACTAAGGTGACTAACTGAGGTGACTCAATAACTGAGGCAGTTCAGGTGACTGACGTGACTCAGATTTTCCTGCACAGTGACACAAGAAATGACTGGACATTGGAAACTCTACATCCGTGGAGAAACACGATTGGTGATAAACAGCATTTTACTTCACAGACTTTGTTGACAGATTCTGCGGTCATCACCAAACTTCAGGCATACTTAGGTGGCATGGGAATGTGCTTTAATATCAACTGCCAAGGAAGGATAAGCATTTTATTTACTCCAAGTAAACCCAGCTGAAACCCCATCTTGTTGTGCGTATACACTATTCACCTCTAGACTAACACCTAAATATGTCAACTGTACACAATACCTACTATATTGGAGCAATACTACTCCTGGAAAAACCTGGCTTTCTTAAACCCTATTTTCCCTCACCCTGATTTTGATGTGCATGAGAGACCTTATACAAATGAGGGGAAGAAAAATGACTTTACAAGACAAAGAGTGAAATGAAATACATAAAGTGCTGTCAAGGACTTGTTGTAAACCTGGGAAAAATAAAGCGATAAAAATCAATTTCTGCAAACAATGTTTCGCTTACAACATTTTAGACACTCCCTCTGTAATAGCAGAGAGTAACAAAAAAGGTCACACTGTCTTAATTTTAAGACAATAGTATACACTTCAGGAGAACGTTGTACATTCTTGAGCATTCACTTTCCAAACCTGTGCCTCAGAAGTGACACAGACCTTTAGATTTCAGGAACAAAATAAGTGACAGGAACCAGCAGTACCCACATGAGGCCACAGCTTACAGAGACAGAATGGATTTGCCTAGAAGCTGAGTTTTCATTTAATGTGTTACAGTAAAAGACTTCATGCAAGCAATCCTCCAGAAAATGACCCAGCTGATGTGAGTCTACTGGGAAATGAAGAGTGAACTACCCAAACAGATTCATTTTAAGCTTGTCAGGATAGTAAGAAATGTGCCAGCATTGAGCCCCAGTAACTGTGTTTCCACTCCCCTCTCCCTTTGCAGAAGCATTTACTTTTTGTACTGTCTTGTAAGTGCACGTCAGCAGCATTACAAGTGCCCAGTGTACTCTCCCCCGCTGCAGTTTCCCATGAAAGAAAAACTAATTCACACTGTTTGTAGCTCCGCCTGCTGCCAGCAGAGCCATTGAAACACGCCACAGAAGGGCAGGAGAACAAAGACTGTGCAAGGAAGCAGAGAATAAGCAGCAGAAAGACAAAAAGGTGAGGAAAGAAAAGGAAAAGCCATATTCTGTTCTTGGTTATGTCCAGCAGCTCCGTATTTGTGTAACCGATGGGAGTGCAGAATTTATCCCCTATAAAGACAAAGGCTGAGAAGTACCTAGGATCCTCACTTGGGCCAGGTACTTAATCTTAAAAAAATATCAAAGTATCACTATCTATATTTTTCCCTACATAGGTGGACAAATTTCCCTCCTGCTGCAGGAGAGTCTTTTCATAACCAGCAAGTCATAAGTAGCCATTTAAAAGAATTGAGCTGATTTAGTTCTAGCCAGAATACAAGCTAAGTGCTGAAGCCTAATGTGAAATGGGAGCGCACACACTCCTGATCACCATTGGAAATTACAGACATCAGCACAGCCAACTGCTGTATCACTGCAAGTGTTATTTTATATCCAAACCACATTATTCCTAGTTTGTACTATAGTTTATGAACAAAATTGGAAGGGAGGTGGAGGAAGGACCCTACTGTATTTGTCATAGATCTATTTACTTAACTGAGGCCTTTGAGTGCTTACATCAGCTGAACTATACCCCAGAGTTTATGGTCAGAGGTGGGTATGAACACATCACATGTGGTTAGATGCCTACCTGAACAGGTAGCAGTGAACATGTAAAAGGTGCTTCCAACCCATGGCAGGCTGGAGCAGGGTCCTTTAATAAGAAACACCAGCATTAATTAAGAAAGTGGAGGTATAGTTTTAATAATTAATAGTGAAAGAGATCTTCTAAAAAGAAGGGCAGAGGATGATTGTATTGAATAATTCAGCACTATAACCAAAGCAACAATGGCACAGTAACTTTAGATGTTAGCATTTGCAACAAAATCCAACAAAAACATTTGATATGCTGACGGCTTATCATGCTGATATGCTGTGTTCAGGAAAGGGCGTACATCCAAAATACACTTTTCTGTCAAGTGGACAATTTCTGAAACCAGTCTTTACAATAAAATTATTAGCTGCTAGTAAAATGACACTGAAACAAATGACTTTATACTGGGTTTATGCTCTGCCAGAGTTGGATCCAAAGGATCAGAAGCATGGCCCAGTAAAGTCAATAGCTCCAGTCAGTAAAACTGCATTTCCAATAGGCCAAATTAGTCACAGCATTAAGTCAGTTTAATTATCAGAGAAAAAAATCTCAACAGGTTTTGAATGCTTCCTGTCACTTCACAAAGCTCCAGCAGCAGAGATACCAAGTTTAGAAACAAACATAAAGCTTTAGCAGCTGTTGAGTATTCAAATTTAATTGGTGGTCACAAATACTGCAGAATATGAGTTTATTATCTGTCTAGCAGTTGAAAGGTAGATAAACATCAACAGAAAAGCAGCAAGTCTTTGTTATTGCACGAGAAAAAAAAAGTGTATTCTATTTAATTGGAAAAGTCTAGCAAAATACCAAAGAGCATGTAAAAAAGATGTTAAAAACTAAAAAGAAAAGATCTGAGTGACAGACTAGGAAAGACAAAGTGTATTGCTGCTGTTCAACGCCTCACTGCTAGCAAGGATTATTTGCCTGCTGTGGCTTCCTTAGCAGATGAAGGCCAGCCAAATTACAGGAAAAAAAATGCTTTTGGAATTTCCTCCCTGAAGTGTTTTGATGACAAGTTCCTATTAAGAATTGTCGTGAATTCATCAGAAAGTAGATGCAGCTTCCTTTGCTTACTAAGAACTGATCATCACAAGTTCTCTGGCACCAAAACCTGCTAAAGTAAAACTACTGTGCCATGTACCCTTACAGATATCCCAAGGGAGGAACAAGCATGTCCTTGTCTCTTTGTGAAGCCCAGAAGAAAAGATAAGAAACTGTCTTGGACACAACAACACATGTCCACACCGGAATAGCTGGCAGATATTAGATCTGATGTATTTATTATAAAGCATCATTTGGCAGGCTGCAGCCCATGGAGACTGTGAACACAGGATTTGGGATGGTTGTAGTGGACCGGGACATCCTTCAAGCCAAGTATGAACATTTAATAAAAACTAGCTACTGAATAGCAGGAAATTATCGATACAGGTGGAAGGTTTTGTGAAGTAGAATAATTGAAAATATTTAACCCTCAAACTAAGGAAATATACATATATGTAAGGAAGAATGGTAGAAAGATGACTTAGTAAAAATAAAGAAATAAACATATAAATTATGTTAAAAACAGAATAAGTGTTGGGTTGACGGTGGGACTTGATGGTCTCTTCCAACCTCGATGATTCTATGAAGCGCTGGTAAAATTACCAGCGCACCGAATACTTTCACGGTTTGTGCAGGTAAATCCTTGGATGTTTTCCTTGGCATTACACACGCCGTGGATTACCAGGGGTGCGCCGGCACCGGCGAGGGAACGGAACAGAACGGAACAGAACGGAACGGGTCCGGCGGGCGGGCGAGGCCGGGGCTCGTGTGGTCGTCACAGCACCGGGGAGAGGGCGCAGGGCAAGGGCACAGGGGTTCGGGCACAGGGCAGCGGGGTTCGGGCACAGGGCGCAGAGGAGCGGGCACAGAGCAGCGGGGATCGGGCACAGGGGATCGCTCACAGGGCAGAGAGGATCGGGCACAGGGCGCAGAGGATCGGGCACAGAGGATCGGGCACAGAGGATCNGGGTCCGGCGGGCGGGCGAGGCCGGGGCTCGTGTGGTCGTCACAGCACCGGGGAGAGGGCGCAGGGCAGCGGGGATCGGGCAGCGGGCACAGAGGATCGGGCACAGAGGATCGCT